>JAFBMS010000144.1:322500-347500 GCA_019788955.1 Albula glossodonta
CCGTTGGGGAAACCTGAGTACAACATTATTCTAGGTCTTATCTACGCCCTATCTCCACTAGTGCTGGGCGATAAAAACCACATTATTGTTTATCGAGTTTCATTTTTTATCACATCCTGATGATATATTTATTTTGTGATTATTTTCATGCTTCCAGATCAATTTCATGGTCTGATGTCAGATTAATCAGCAAAAACTGGGACATTTTTCTCTCAAAACAGTTACAAATCATTTATAAAATCTTGATTGAAAGAAATGGCTGAATTTCAGGTTGATTGGATCCTCGTCGACATCACACAATGTGATTATCATCAGCAGTTACCATGCTTAATAGCTGAAAATGAATATTGGTATATCGGCATACTGAGATGTTCATCCGTACTGAGGACATCTGAAATAATTATTGTGATATAGGATGATGTGGCATCTCCCAGCCGTAGTCCCTGTGTTGGAGTGTTGTTGTCGGACGCCATCTTTGCTGCGTTTCATTTAAATCTCCACTCAGCGTAGGCTGTGCCAGTCCTCATGCCCGACTCGTGGGTTTTTACAGCAGCGGTTCCACCCAACGCCTTCACCCTTCGCACAGCAAACCCATAAAATAAGAAAATGTTTAATCACTTCTCCTCAAATAACCTCAACATGGAAATTTATTAGAAAAATTAATCAACTTTGAAACTTATTTATTTATTTTTTTCTGTCTCCCCTCCCTTCCTCTCTCTTTCTCTTAAATAAACAGAGATGTTATCAGATTGGAAATCTGGGCCCAATGTGTCTGTGGCTCTCTCCGCCTCTCTCGGTTCCCTCGGCGCTTATATTAGCCCTGATGATGACGGGGACGATAATGGCGGTGATTGCTTAATGAAATGCTGGAGAGGAATTTTGAGCAGAGCGCTCTGGTCGCCTGTTTCCCCCCCCCCCCCCCCACCCACCTCACAGCACTGGCTGGTCCACATTAAGTAAAACGGAAAGGGGTAACGCATTTGGATTCTGCAAGCGGGTGGCTCTGTGAAATTCATTTGCGCGGCTCAGACGCGACCCACTTATTTGAAGTGAGCTGCATCGGTAACACTCCAAATTTATCACCATTAGCCAAAGTGTGCTCCAGTCCTGGTCCCCACACCGGTGTTAAGTACACAGCTGGAGCTGGACCCTCGTTTCTGTCCTGCAGGGTGGGAGAGGTGTGTGTGTGCGTGCATGTGTGTGTGTGTGTATGTGCGTGTGTGTGTGTATGTGTGTGCATCTGTTTGTGTGTATGTGTGTGCCTGTGTGTTTGTGTGCGTGTGTATTTGTGTGTGTGTGTATGTGTATGTGTGCATGCGTATGTGTGTGTGTGCGTATCTGTGTTTGTGTGTGTGTGAGTGTGTGTATGTATGTGTATGTGTGTATTAGTTGGTGTTCGCAATACAGGGGAGTGTGGAGTGATAAATGGAAGGGGAGGGGTTTGTGTAAAGGGGGGGCGTGGTTGTGTGGGTGGGGTCGAGACAAGGGTCAAGAGTTAAGGACACATGTGGAGGAAGGAAGGGTGAGAGTCAATGGCAGAAAGAGTAAAAAGCGAGGGATTGGGGGGTAAAAAACAGTATAAAAACACTACCAGTAAAGATAATTAGTCTGTAATTCGTGCTGAAGGGTTGTGTGTCGAATTCTGACTCTCCCAGATTTTCATGCCAGAGTAGGACAAGAGTTGATGACAGAAAGGGGAAGAGACGGACCAGAGAATTTGGAGGAGAGATGAAAGTGGTTAGAGTATGACAAAGAAAAAATGGTTTTGGGTTGGAAGGGAGAGGGAGAGAGCAAAGGAAATGAAAAGTAAGGAGAGGGTGAGGAACGAGGGAGAGAGACAGAGTGCGAGAAAGAGAGAGATGGAGAGAGAGCCATAGAGAGAGAGAGAGAGCGAAAGAGGGGCGGATTAATTGAATCTGATTTAATCCTGGTGGCGATATTGAGGAGAGTTATTTTTGGGCAGAGAGGGGAAAGGAGAAGGATTACATTTCTAAATCATTTTAATGATTATTCCTGAGTCGTTAGAGGGTGAATGGCAGAACCCAGCAGAGCAAACAAACAGCATGTAATTAGGGCGGTAATATGGGGAGCGAGTTATTAGCACCGAAACGAATTTCCTTAAAGATGCACCACATGGTAGACCTTTTAGATGTAATGGCTTTGGTGATTAGTGGGAGAGGAGAACGGACATGAGGAGAGGGAAGAAAGATGTAGCAATCAAGTTGATGGTCGAGATGATGCTGAGTGATGTTGAACAGTATTAAGGTAGTCTGTTTGTATTTTCCTTTGTTTTGTTTTATCCTTTCTTTAATCCAGAGTTCTCTCGTGGTCCAGAAACTCTTTTTCCGGTCAAGAAACAAAGTTAAAAAAAAGTGAGGGGGTGGTGAAGTAGAGGAGGAAGAAGAGGAGAGTGATGACGGACTCAGAAGGAGGTATCTGAAGAGTCCAGTCCAGCTGAGGGACTTTTGTGTTCTGATCAAAATGTGGTCCGAGCCAGTGCAGATCATTCTGGTTAAGGAGATACCCCTACATTTTGGCAATTGAACCATTTTATCTTCTTGCTAAAAGTAGAGGACTCCACTGGTAATGTTTAATTTCAGTGTGTGCAGAAGATCTGAAGAACTAGAGAGATCTGGGCACTAATTCACTGGACCTCACTTTGCGTTTGTGCAATGACTGGAAGTCTATGGGGAATGTCCGGGAACCAAACCTTGCTCCAAGCTAGCTAGTGAGGAAATGTTCCAGCCAGATACTGAGAAACAAGCCATTAGAACTACCACATTTTTCAGCAAAAGTGTGTTTTTATGATTATGAGTGGAAATTAAAAAACTGCACTGGTGGGCTTCTCTGTACTTGGTAAGTACACAAAAGGGCTTAATTGCCGTAATGTTGGAGTATCCCTCCAGTATTGCTGGTTGTATTTTAATGAACATGCCGTTGTTGGGTCCAGATGAATCTGGGGCCTTTATCAGTTCCAACATTACACTGTATGTTTTCCATGGTGAAAGCTAGACATTTTCATAAAGTCTCGCCATCCTGTTGAATTTCTCTTTATCTGAGACGGCGAGTGCAAATAGCTGGCCTTTCTGCAGAGCACAGACTGTATTGGCATTTCACCAAATGGAGACCAGATCGATCGCGGTCCCAAAGGTGACGACCTCTCAGCGTTCATCAACATGCAATGGTGACTCCTACCACTGTGACACGTTTTGCGGATACCGCACATGCAGTCTGCACAGAGTCAGCTTAGTCGGTTTGTGGAATGGCGCGCTGGGTCGTGAAGTAAAGACCGGAGACTCCTTGGGGTGCTCTTTATGCTGCTTATGCATAGTGACTGTGAGGCCTTGCCGCCTCCACGCTTTTCATTGCTATTATGGCCTGTCCTGAGGGTGCCATGGAGATGTACTGTTATGCTTTGAAAGTTACAGAGTAAAAGTGGGAATACTTAATTGCGTTGGTCTTGGAAACTTGGTGCCATAGTTTCTCAGAATCAGTGCTAGTTTCTTAAACTCGGTCATGTGGTTCCTCAAACCGGGTCCCCTTGTTCCAAACTCCATCCCATAGTTTTGCAATCTCCATCCCGTAGTTTGTCAAACTCAGTCCCCTAGTTTCTCAAACATGATACCGTAGTTTCTCCAACTTGGTTCCGTAGTTTATCAAACTCAGTCTGGTAGTTCCTTAAACTCGGTGCCGAAGTTTCTCAAACCCAGACCCATACAGGCCTGGTGCCACGAGGGGGCAAGACAGGGCTTTGCCCCTTCAGTTGTATTTTCAGCCCCCCGCCCGTTCATGTTTTATGTACCTTGTAGAAAAAAAGCAATAAAAAGATTTGCCCCTTCGCCATTTTTAACTGCCCCCTCAGTCACTTCATCCTGGTGCCGAGCCTGGACCCATAGTTCCTCAAACTGTCCAGTTTCACCATTCTGATATATGTGCTGGAGCGGTGAAATTAGAGCTCTCACTGCCTGCCATTGGACTGCTCTCCCTGTGTGCACAACGGTTAATAAATGTCACTCATTTTGGCTGGCGGTTTCTGCCTTGCGCTTACAATCTCCTGGAGTCTAATTTAGGTTACCGATCACCACATCAGTGCATGGGGCGGTTTGTCTTTAAACCACAGCCTCCGCTCTGCATTACATAATTAGTTCTATTAGCTTCTATTAGCATAATTAGTTCTATTATTCTGTAGCCACTAGGCTACAGGCTGGGGGCAGCCTGTAGCCTAGTGGCTAAGGTACATGACTGGGACCCCTGAGGTTGGTGGTTCAAGTCCCAGTCCAGCCACAGCAAGAACACCACTGCTGTTGGGCCCTTGAGCAAGGCCCTTAACCCCACATTGCTCCCAGGGGAGATTGGCCCTTGGTTAGTCTAATCAACTGTAAGTCACTTTGGATAAAAGCGTCAGCTAAATGACAGTAATGTAATATGTAATGTAATATTAGTTGCTAAATATGTCCTGCTGGTTTGCACATAATTCCTGAGAAATACTTTGAGTTATTTTTGTGACCTACACAGCGGTCGTTGTCAGTTTTTTTTTTTCTGTGTCTTCTCTTGGAAAATGTGCAGGTATAGGCGCATGGCTGAATGAGCAATTGCACCAAGGAAAATTAGCACGTTAGCATACTGAAGTAAGGCCAAACATGGGGTCTGTACCGTGGCCCTTCACTGGTTGCTCCACACAGCAGAGGAACTCTCAGCCCACTGAGCTGAAGACAAAGGCCTGCAGCCATGGGGAATAATTGCTCTCTTATTGGCTCTCCAGGGGTGACATCACAGTCTGTGGCGAGCGTTCACGTGCTAAATCACATCATTAAACTCTCCATGTCTGAAGGTTTAATTTTGGAGGCTTAATTTAAAAAAAAAAAGGTTCTGAAATTGGCAGGGTTAAAGCAGGAATCGATAACAACACAACAAAACATGCGTTTGCAATATTCATGCAATAAAAATTAAAATGCAATTCAAAAATAAATATTTGATGTTGCGGTGATGAGCCGGGGGTGGACAGGCTTGCTCCCGGAGAGCTGGTGCGCACGCAGGCTTTCCTCTCCACCGCTACTCCTGGGTCGATTATCTGATTAGCTTGACGCCGTGGCAGTTCGCTCCAAGATTAGACCACAGTGGAATGCTTCACATCGGTGTGCAGAGAAAAGTCTTCAAGTGTAATTGATGAGCTAATCAGGAAATTCAGCTAAAATGTCAGATGATGAAAATGATGCGTCTAATGAAATAATCAAGAGCAGAAGCCGAGACGCTAACATGAAATCCAGGGACAGACACGGCTCTCGTTCCCGAGCCCTCTTCTAAAACTATGTTTCCCAGGTGGCCTTTCCAAATGTCCCTTCAAAGGGTCATTTGACTCATGCTCATGGTTTTAAGCCGTATCGTATTTCTTGCAGTTTCAAAACAGTGTTGCCCATTTATCCAGGTCGTAAAATTGACATCAGTGAAGTTATCTGTGAAGAGTTTTCCCCTAAGATGATTTCCCATGTGCCATGATACACGTTATACGTGATATTACAGATGCGATATGTCCATAAAGTTGCACAGAAAATGAGGGGGCTTTGATGTTCTAACGAGCCGGCAATGTCACATATCATCACTTCCTGTTTCTGAGAGGTGGAATCAGGAAGTAAGTTCAGCTGGAGAGCGCCTTTACGTCATCAAAAGACAGAAGTTTGGTATAAAATCCAAGAAACAGAAATGGCCCTCCCTCGTCCGGCCACCTCATAAGACTACATTTTCCAGAGGGCCTGCCCCCAAATGCCCCTTTAAATGTTCTGATGCCCCCGCCTCCAGTGAAGTGTGTGATGGCTCCGGTTTTGGGCCGGGAACTCAGCAGGATAGCCCCCTGGGGAGAGGTGGAGCGGAGCTCCAAACCGAGCGGAGGGAGGAGAACAGAACAGGAGGATGATGATAATGAAGGAGCAGGGGAAGAGGTGACTGTTTGAGAGGCTCGAGATCGTGCAGCTGGCTGGAGCAGATGAATATTAATAGGTGTCGGTGTGATAACATGGAGACCTGCTGGCAACGGCATGCTGTCAACACACCAGCTCCCCCTGTCCGCCTCATCAACGCTCTCTCTCACAGATCTGGTGCGCTGCGCTCGTGGACACACACACACACATTCTGCTCACATTCTCACACGCACATACCCACACACACATACTCTTCTCATAATCAAACACACACACACACTCATAATCTCACACTCATACACATATACACTCACTACACTGCCCATAATCACACAAACACACTGCCCTGCTAACAATCAATCGCACACACACACACACACACATACACACATAGTTAGAAGCACACTCATAAACAATCTTAGTCATAAACATACACACCCACACACACACCGGACACAAATACTCATAAACACAAATACAACAACCCATACACACACACAACAGACAGACACACACTTGAACAAACCCTACAGACATGTGACATTTAAAACAGTTCTCTTGAGAGCTGCAGTCTGCTCTCCATCATAATTATGCATTTACCCTCTGTACCTCCCTCCCTTGTCCTTTCCTGTTTTCCTTAGAAGTGGCTCACCGTGACGCAGAGAAATCCTGAAAATCCAGCGGTGAAACATTTCACCGTTCCCCATGTGACAGACAGGGAGACGTGTTCTTTTCCAACTGTGGGGAGGTGGAGGGGGACAGGGACATTTTTAAAAATGACATTTAAAGAAAAAGCGTGACCGTTCACTGTGGAGTGGTGACTATGACAACGCTAGTGACGGCCCTCGTCTCTCGCGTGGGTGCCATTGAAGGGAAGTGACCTGGTCGCCACTTTCACTTTCCGAATGACGAAGAAAAACCCCCAAACAAACCAACCCAAAGGGTATTGGTGGGAGGGGGGGGGGGGGGGGGGGGGGGCTCTCTGTCCCCTTCTGACTTTCCACTCTCTCTCTCCCACTCGGCTATTTCCAAGTGATGCAACTGGAAGAAATGTTTTTTGTTTTTTTTGTTTTCGGAAAGTGCGATTCACGTACATGACAAAACGGTTGACAGTAAACGAGCCAGCCCTCACATGCTGTGGCTTGCCTTGCCCCCTTTCTCTTTCTCTCCCACTCTCTCTTTCTCTCTCTCTCTGTTCAGTCATTTTAGCCGAGCGTGTTCGTACTGCACAAAAAATTAAAAAAAAGAAACCAAAAGCCACGGGGGCTGCCAGAATGTTGACAGGAAGTTCAGCCTTTGGAAATTCACCCCGTTCCTCGGTCTGGGAAAAAAAAAACCAAAACAATGCCACAACACCTGGGGCGTTCGCTTCACGGCAACCCGTACAACTGAGATCATCAATCGTCAAAGTGACAAGAACTGAAACCGCTAAAGACAGAACTGTGGCGCTCACAAAAGGAAGCAAGTTTGCCCTGCTTAGAGCCCACAGGTGCCACGATTATTCACTGTACGGGCCCCTCCCTTCTTTACCTCCACCTCACCCTCTCGGCTCCTTCCGTTTCTTCTTCTCCTCCTGTATCCCCATTCCCTCTTTACCTCATCACTCTCCTGCAGACTCAATCCCTTAGTCTCTTCCATCTTTCTTCTCCCCCTCTCTCTCTCTCTCTGCCTCATGGTTTATCAGTGCTGAAGTGTGTAGTCAATTACAATGTGTTAATGAGAAGATAAATGTAATTGCTCTCTTTCTCTCTCTCTCACTTGCTCTAAACTGGCTGCTCACTTAAATCCAACCCTTCCACATAATACACCGCAGCCTGTCACTCATTAATTATTATTTTTCAGCCCTTCTTCCATAGTCTCTCTCCGTCTTTCTGCCCAGATCCCACAGACTTGCCTCCTTTTCCCCCTCCTGTTTCCCTGTACTTGGGAGGCCAGCAGCATTGCAGGCTTGGTTCAGATGGTGAGATAGCTGAAGGCTCCAGAAAGATGGGCACTGTTATGGGGGTGAATCGGCCAGTTAATCAGAGCTCCCAGGCATAGCCTGGTGAGAGTGCTTAGCTGGAGTACCAAGCCAGGGCCTGCTTCAGTGGCAGTGTTGCCAGACCACTGTAATATTTAAACCCCTTCCAAATCCTCCATCTTCTTCTACTGGCTCACATACATCGTTCTGAAAGCACATTTCCCATACCTTGTGTTGAAATCCCACCACCCACTCACATATATCCCTACTATGGAGTCAATTTTCCTTGTCTGGCAACCCAGGGTGGAAGTAAATATGTGGTCTCGAGGCTGGTGCGTCTCTTGGCAGCGAACGTTACCTAACGGTCATCGACGTAACCGTTTTTTGTCTGTTCTCTCGTTTGCCAACAGTTTGAAAAGGTCATATGCTGACGGGAAAAGTGAGGCAGGGAACACTTGGCTTTTTCAGTAAATTTTGATTAACGTAGTATTTGTTCTTAATGTTTGAAGGAAATTCGCGTGTGTGTCTTGTTCTCGTTATCGCGTCCAGATTAATTAAAGAATAAACATCTTTGGCGTCGTGGGTCGAGGGAACAAGGCTCTGTTGGAGACGGCATCGATTTACAGGTAGCACGGCCAGCTCTGCAGCGATGCGGGAGACAGCTGGATGCGCTGTACTGAGCGGTTTGTCTGCGGGAAACAGCGTGGGCGGGGATTGCTCTTGCGAAAATTGTGTTTCCTTTTTTGTTTATAGTCACCTGGTCGTGTGTTAATGAACTCGTCACGCAGGGAGGAAGGTTAATTCCGGAAGAAATTATTAGTCGCGACCACTTTTAGCAACAGTGTAGCTGTGCTTGTTTACAGTTTTGATGGTGTGACTAAATAATAAATAATTTAGAAACGTTTACTTCCTAACTGAATCTCTCAGATGATAAACCACTTCACCTCTGTGAGCTCTGTACCAGATAAATATGTGTCTTTCAAATGAATGTGAAGCATTTTGCAACTTTTAAAGACATACAATTCAGCAACAGCAACAACAACAATAATTATAATTTATAAAACACATTTTGCATCGCTACGTGCTTCAAAGATACAAAACATGGATAAAACAAACAATGAACCTAGCATGAGAAAGACAAATGGAATAAAAAAAACAACTATATACAATTACGACATAAAAACCAAGGGTAAATAAAATGGGGCAATAACAATTGAAGTAAAAATAACCGTATAAAACAAGTTAGATCAGCAAAAGATAGAGTAATTTAGGAAAAAGATTGTTTGACTTGGTTGCAAAATTTGGTCGACTCTGCAGTATATTTCAGTTTTGCAGGGTGCTGTTTGAATGTATTGTTTGTTCCTGATGACTGTACTTGATCACACTTAACAGGAAACAGCAAGTGAATAACAAGTAATCTACTATACTGCATCTTGGCTCCGCTAATGCTGATCAGCTAACATTTCCACTGGGTTTATATTCATCCTTCGCTTATCACCGTGTCATCAAACCCACATTTTCTCAATCCCATTGAACGTACCATGACACTTAATGACATGTTGTAGGTTGGTGAAATGACTGATATTATCTAAACCTGTTGAGCAAGACTTTTGTTTGCTCTACTCTGGATGAAAGCATCACTCTGCTAAATGAAAGGATACTGCCTGTTAGGTATGAGTTGAGTTGCTGCTTGTGCTATAAACTCCCCGCTTGTTCGATAGGTGTAAGTAATTGACAATATGTATGCAGGTCAAAGGAAGTGACATGTTTGAGAAATGTATGATGTCACAGTCCAGCTGAGAGGCAGGGGGGGAACCACAGGGTGCCTGGGAGACCAAGGAGAAGGCTGAGACAAACATGTCCATATATGGAGGCGCACAGTAGGGTAGATCCCTGACAGACAATGAGATTGACAGCTGCACAGACCAATCAATAATAGCCCACAGACTGGGCTCGGGCAGACAGATGGAGAATCGGAGAGGGAGGTGACACCAAGATGGATTGGTGCAATCAAACCCGCAGAGGGGCAAACGGGTGTGCAGGGTGTGGGAAGGGGGGGCTGCAGATCCTCAGTGGATGTGTATGTAAGCTCTGTGAGAGACAGAGAGTCCAGGGTCCAGTGTAAAATATCAGGGTTTTTCCCCCCTCTTTCTCTCCCTGTCGATTTCTCTCACGCTCGGTCTCTCAATCTTCCTCTCGCATTTTCACATTAATTTTTTAGTGTCAATCTGGCCTGTGCCTACAGCTCCTCTCTCTCTCTCTCTTTCTCTCCCTCCGCCCTCGGTCTGGCTGTAGCTCTGTTCATGTCTCTCCCTTCATCCCTCTGCTAAGTTCCTCGGCCACTTTTCTAGTTCATTGGCTACAGCCGTGAGTGTGTGTGTGTGTGTGTGTGTGTTTGAGAGCATGTGTCTCAAGAGTCGATTTATGTTCCTTTGTGCATCAGTGAGTTTGCCTGAGCTTTTGTGATTGAACATGTTTGTGTGTGTGTGTGTGTACGCGCACGTGTGTGCACATGCATGGATGTGTATTTATCAGAGTGCAAATTTGTTCGTGTGTGTGTATATATTGGTATGTACATACATTTGTCCATTAGCAAATATACAGTACATGTGGCAGGTTGAATGTGTAAACACTGTGTGCTTATGCATGTGCAATTTTTTTAGTGAGGTGTATGTGTGTGGGGGTTGGTGTACTTTTTGCTCCACTGTGTGTGTGTGTGTGTGTGCATGCGTGCATATGTCTGTGTGTATGTGCGTGCGTGTGCATGTGTCTGTGTGTGTGCATGTGTGTGCGTGTGTGTGTGTGCATGTGTCTGTGTGTGTGTGTGTGTGTGTGTGTGTGTGTGTGTTCTTGCATTTTGTGCCGCAGTTGTCCCTTCAGCTTATTTGTGAGAAGCGGAGATAAACGTAATTAGGGAAATGAAAGTACTGCGTTTCTTTATCGCTCTCCCTCCTCTCCCTCTCAATTCCCCCTCTCTTCCTATCCGGCCTTGCGCTCTGCCCATCTCTCTCTCTCCCTCTTTCATCCAGTGCCCTTGCTGTCCCCTCTCCCCCTCTCTTTTCTCTTCCTCTCTATCTCTCTGCTGGCATCTTCTCATTTGGTGTGTGAGGGTGTGTGTGCATGTTTGTGTAATCATGACTGTCCTACTTAATACCAGTCTCTCTCCCCCATATTGTCCTCCTTACATTCCTTATCTCCTACAAACACTCTTACTCCTCTCTAGCAATCTCTGTCCCTCTCCCTCCTTCTCTGTCTCTCTCTCTCCTTCTCTTTTTCCTTGCCGGTTCTTCTCTCCTCCCTCCCTCGCTCTGGCTCCAGAAGGGCAGCGTCTGAGCAAAGGTGAAGTTTGTGCCTGTGCATTCTGACAGGTGAAGCGCGCTCGGCGGACTGGCTCATTGGTGTATGATCATGGCGTGTGCGTGTTGCGCCAGTGTGCGTTGCACCAGTGAGGATGGCCCGTGCAGGATGTGACCAAGCGGAGCAGTAGGCAGGACGGCATCACCTGTCTCCCTTAGATGTGACTCATTCTCTGTGATCTTGTCTAACTACCTTTGCAAACTCTCGTGGGAGTGTCTCTGAAATATGTGACTGCGTTTGTCCTGTATAGGTACATTTGTATGTACTGTGTGTGTATCAGCTTGCAGGTCTAGGTGTGCCCATGAGTGTGTGTGCCTGTCTGCGTGTGTGTCACAGTTTGCAGGTCTGAGTGAGTGTATGTGTGTACGTGCATGTGTGTATGTGTGCGTGTACATGCTTGTGTGTATGTGAATGCGTGTGTATGCGCACGTGTGTGTGCACTGGTGTTCAGCTCTGTACGCAGCCCATTGACACAGTGACGGTGCATGGTACAAAGCACACAGTGCAGACTCTTCGGGACGGGGTGCTGTCGGACGGGGGAGCGGCCCAACGCTGGAGCGCGCTCAGAGACATTAGGCCTTCCTTTGGTTCCTGCTCAATTTTTAATGCAGCCGTGTGTTCTAATAGCCTGGTGTAATTACTGTTCTCCTCTATGCTAATGTTCAGACACGTAAAAGTACACAACGGTGGTGTTATTTTTAGTTATCGTTAGCGATTACACTCACTGGCATAAACAGCCGTCGCCCCCCCTCCCGCTCGCTCTCTCTCCCTCCCCCAGAAATGAAGCTATGACATCAAACACATCCCTGTTTCCTCTTCCTTCCCTTTTAAGTGGATAGGAGCTTGGGTCCCCCTTCTCTCTCTCTCTCGCTCTGTGAAGAGGCGTCTCAAGTCTCGGCACATTGGCTGAGAGTTTGGGTAAAATGAATGCGTCTCTTGTACAGTGCATATCAATTCAATTTAAATTTGATTCAATCCGGCGGCGCTTTATTGAAAGTACAGCCACGGCGGTATCGTCAAAGCGAAACCGAACGCACACGCGCAAAGAGAAAGTTGTGTAGATAAGGAACGTCGAACGTCCAAACTCCATCATTCCTTTCTCTCCCCCACACTCTAACCCCGGCCTCTGCTGTCACTGCTTCAGTTTCTGAAGGATGCTTTTAGCATGACAGCTGTGTGTGCTACTGGAACCCTGTGCTGCCCCTTCCCTCCCTCTCTCACTCCCTCTCTCCTTCTCTCTCTCTCTGTTCTGGCGTCATGGGCAGGTAATCTGCCCGTGCACTCTGGACAGCGTTGTTGCACACCTGCCTGCCCTGGGGCTGGGCGTGGCGCCTCATGCGTTTGTGTTTGTTAATGTTTTACTGCTTTTGTTTCTCTTTTCCGTGGGAGTGAAAATGCGGGAAGCTTAAGGTACATCATGTGGACAGACTTCTGTCTCTCTCAGAGGCCTCAGAAATCTGTCTCTCTTCCTCTCATTCTGCCTCGCGGTCTCTCAGCTCGGCTCAGTTTGCCTTTATTTGCATGTGAAAGTGCATTTGTACAAGCAAAGCACTTACGGACATCAGCGCAGACATAAATATGCATGGCGTGTTAATACAAGTAGCCATGTGAGTATGTACAGGCAAGGTCCTCGTGCACATGCATATGAATGTCAGAATACATAAAAAAGGATTACTAATCAATAATAGATTGTGTTAACAATACCTCACTATTTCTGTCCCTCTCCCTTTTTCATCTTTTCCCCTCTTTCTTTCTGTCTCTTCTGTCCCCTTTGGCTGTAGTCCCTCCATCTCCTCCTTCACAGCTGCCCATATTTCTCCCTCTCCCTCTCTCTCTCTCTCTCTCTCTCTCTCTCTCACACATACATCTTCCTCTCTAACACCTTTCCTGCCTTCCTCTGCCCCCTCCCTCCATCTTCTTCCCTCCCTCCCTCTCTCCTCTCCTCACTTTGCCTCCATCCCTCTATTCTTTCTCCCTTTTTCTCACCCCTCCCCCCCCCCACGTTCCCTCTCTCTCCGCCAGGGTCAGGTTGCAGAGAGAGCCCCTATGGAATAAAGGTGGCCGGTGTGAGGGTTTGAAAAGGGGCAGGAAAGGGGAGATGGTAACGAGAGCGCAGTGAAAAATGTCCCTCTCTCAGGTCCCAAATCTTTCCCTTCTCCCTCTTCCCCAGTTCTCTTTGTCTCCCCACCCTTTCATTCCTCTCTCTGGAGACGCTGTTTTAGAACTGTGTGAAAATCAATCGCTCAATCTCTCTCTCCCTGTACCCTCCCCCCCCTCTTGTCTTTCATCTCTCTCTCTCACTCACTCCCATTCTCTGTCCTTCTCTTTCGATATCTCTTATATCTCCCCATCCACTTTTCTTTATAAATCAAATCAAACTTTATTTGTTGTAACACCTTTGGCAATAAAATTGCCACAAAGCGCTTTTTCTCTCTTTTATTTAGTATCCTATTCTCTCTTCTGTCTCCCTCTCTCACTCTGTCCAATATATATGGAGGGAGGGAGAGCAGGAGAGAGAGAAGGAGAGAGAGCGATGCATAGATAGATGTCTTTGCTGGTCATGTGGTAGTGGAAAAACAATCGGAAATGTGAAAGTAAATGAGAGATGAGAATACGCAAAGAGGTCACCACTCAAGTGTAGCTTCCACTAATTAAGCAAATAATATCCCAGCATGCACTGGGGGTTGCATTTCAAGCAAATGCAGTACTTCTCTTTGAGGGCATGTCCAATTCCAGTCAGAGACAGACGTTTACATCTGAGCATCATTTTCTTTTAAAATGTTATATTTCAAACATGTCCTTTGAAATGTGTTTTTTAAAATGTTTTTTTTAAGCTGAGTAGCGTTTGTCCTCAAAGAGACTTCAGCCTGTTTTGATCGAATTGTATGTACTTTTAAAGAGGCCAAGTGTATCTGATTCAGTCTAACTCAGGGTCATGTACAAGGATGACAGACACAACTCGTTTCTGGTAATTATTGCTACTGCGGCAGCGGCAGGAGACCTCAGTGACATTGAGAAAGGGGCACGTTTAACGGTAGCATCGGCAACAGCTCAACCTGCTGATGCCTCTCACAGGAAGTGACATCATCGGCGGGCGGAAGTGCATGATGTAGAGCGCTTTAATTCAAAGTGCCGAGCAAAGCAGCTGCTGATCAATGAGCTGCAGAGTTCACCCGGGGCCGGAGAGCAACCAGCTCTGCGCATTTGCCCAACACCTCGTTAAGAGACTTTACAGCAGTGCCTCCATTCCTGCACCCTGTACGCTGCGTATGTTCTGCCAAAGCCCTGCCAACCATCACTGAAATATATACAACAATAAACACATTACTCATACGCCTGGATATCATAAAAACTGAAATAACACCAGTATTGCTGTAGGTTAAGATGCGTCGTAGCAAATGGTAATCACTGAATTTTATATATATATAAATATATACTGTGTATTGCCAGTGCCTTAGCTGCTGTCTTCATCCATAATACAGTGAGTAGTGTTATACTAACTATTGCCAGGATCCAATCAAGCACACTTAGGCTTTTTTAAGGGAATATGCAATTCAATCAAAACAGACCTTGCAGCATAAGGTTCTTTCACTATGTTGTATTTTAATGGAGTCAAACGGCAGGTCCTTTGTCATGTGATCTGTCCTTCTGAAAAAAGATTAGTATATGATCTTAAAGACGTTCACATTGGTTTAATTGAATCCCACGCACTGCATCAGGAGACTGACACTGGGACTCAGTCAACAGTCGTCCCTAATTTTGCCTCTCGATTGAATGCAAGTGTTCACTTTTGTCATCATCACCCATACAGCTTGGCAAGCTCTGCCATCATGAAAATTAATTGGCCAAACTGTTCTTGAAGAGAAAACACACAACATTTATTCAGTTGTAAAGTAAAAGCTAGGGATAAATGTTGACTGAATCCTGTCTTAAGTCTGTTTAATTTGATCCTCATCATAATCTCAAGATTATGATGAGGAAAGGACAATGAAAAATGAAAGATATGAACAAAATAAGAATGTGCGGCTGTTTTTCCGCGCTCTGCCACCAGTGTCTCCTCACATGCAGCCTCTCCACCCCTGCTGGAGCTGTGAGTTTTGGCGCGGTCACGGTTACTCACTGTCCCTCCACGTGTGTTAGGGGCTCGGTCTCAGCCCACAGGTGGAGCAGGTAGAGAGGGTCCCACTTACAGATGAGAGAGTGAGGCGTCCTGAAACCGAAAAATGGGCGGTGCGTCTGCCGGGATGTTATGGGACGAGAAAGATACTAGGGGAGACTGGTTTGTCCAGCAGGCAGGTGCACATGATAATTCATTTTTATATTTTCTCCTGTTGTGTGTGTTTCTCACTTGTATGTAGGTTTTAGGATGGCAGGTAAGAGTGAACTGCATTAGCGCTTTAGTGATGTTGTACATACACTCTCTGGTGTGTGGAGTGTAGTTATCCTCTTCTGTGCCAGTTTTGCTCTTAAACTCCTGTGGAGGCACTTCTGTTGCCTCTCAGTGAAAATCACTCTGGATAAGGGCATTTCTTCAATCAGCAATAATTGGACCTCGCAAGTGTTCAGGGTCCAGGGGTTGCCAGATTGACTGTGAGGGGTGTGACTGTGACAGTCCGTTGTGTCTGGACACCTGTAGTAGTGTAGTGTAAGAACTTATCAGCTTATCACTGTGGGTGGATTCTCTGTCCTTTCCTTCTTGATCTTCTCAAGCTCTCTGAAAACTGACCATTTAAGGTCACCTCATTTCCTTTGCGCAGACACCTGTACACCTGACTCTCAGGTGAGCCGATGCTGTGTTCCAGGTGACGCTCTCTCAGCAACAGCAATCAATCTCTAACCCATCCATCAACTTCAAACAAAAAAACACATTTAATCTATACTCAGAGTCTGAGCTCGTCATTTTTCCTTTGTGAAAGCATACTGGCATAAACACAGTGTGCCTCTGTAGGCCTTTGGAAAGCGCAGCATACCGTGTGAATCAGTGGTAAATACTGGACTTTTTGTCCCGCCTCTGGCCATTAGGGAACCCAGTGTACTGGCCCCAGTCCAGCTCTGACGTCTGCAATCAGCTCTCATAATCGTCGCCATGGTTAATTGGCTGAATTGCCCCCCCCCCCCAAAAAAAAAAAAAACTTGATTGGCCATCTTTTTTCCGCCTATGCATCCTGTTTGTTGCTGTGTTCCCCTTCCCCATTGGCCAGCTTCAGTCACCCGCCCCCCCCCCCCCGGGACCAAACTCAGGAGGGTCCTTTTGGGTCTTTCATCTCTCATTGAAGTCTCCTTTCTGTTCATCACTCCCTCCCGTTCTCTCTCTCTCCCTCCTCACACACACACACACACACACACACACACACACACTTGCATGCACTAAGTAAGAATACACTCTCCCTCTCTGTTTTCCTGTTTGCTTTCAGATAAAATAAAGGTATATGACAAACAAACAGATTGGTTTACAAATCCACAGTAATGTTGTGACCGTGGTGATACACCATGTTGATTTCATTGAATTTTAAATTACCCTGCACTTTTACAGTCTCTTTCCCTCACTCCTTTTTACCCATCTAACATCCCTCTCTTTCTTCCCTTTCTCTGTTTTCCTATCTTCCCTACTCCATCACTGTCTCTCTCTCTCTCTCTGTCTATTTTTCTCATAACTTTTTTCATTCTCTCCCTCCTCTCCTCTCATATTTTATTCTTTCATTCTCTCCTTTCATCCTGTCTCCCTCTGCCTGTCTTTCCCTCTCTCTCTCTCTCTCTCTCTGTCTCTCTCTCTAATTCAAAGCCCCCCCCCACGCCTTCCTCCTCTCCAACACTTCATCATATGTCCCAGTTCTGAGTGGGGCCCCCAGGGGACAGTCGCTTAATGAAGTCAGGGGCCCCTTTAATATTTCAAAAGTCTTGCCTTGTTCCTGTTTACTTAATGACAATGTTAATTCACAGTCTATTGATTAAATTTTAATTTTATTTGTTAGATGTTTTTTTTTTTTTTTAGCTCTATTTATTTGTTCAGTCCTGGGCATGTTTGTGAGTGTAAACATTATTCTGTGAGACTGAGACGATGAGTTGCTGTATGGAGGAGAGTGGGAGTACATGGCCCTCCTTATGTCATTGGGTCCCGGTGTGTTTGTCTGCTTTCTTGTATGCACGAGTGAGAGTTCACTGCAGCACAGATTATGCTCAGAGTACTCTTCTCCTCTCTAAGATTCCCACTGCCTGTGAGGAATCCATCATAGGGAAGGAAAGACAGAGCAAGCATGAGAAACAGAGAGAGAGAGCAGGAGAAACTGTGTGTGTATGTATGTATGTATGTATGTGCGTGCGTGTGTGTGCGCGTGCGTGTGTGTGCGTGCGTGTATGTGTGTGTATATGTGTGTGTGTGAGTGTGTGTGTGTGTGTGTGTGCATATGCTAACCATATGTGGGTGTATGTTCAGTGCGTGTGTGTGTGTGTGTATGTGTGTGTGGGTTGAGTGTCTCTGTGCTTGTCCTAATTTTCAGGTTGTTTAGTTTTCTCTCTTTTTCGTCTTTCCTCCAGAGGGTTGGAATCACAGCTGAAACATTTTTCTGTAAGAGAGAGAGAGAAAGAGAGCAGGAGAGAGAGAGATGGAGGGAGAGAGCCTGTATTCGATTAACATGCACCTTACATTTTCCTTTATTGCTTGAAATCCCTGTTTTTCTCTTGCTTGCTTTCTCCGTCCCTTTAATTGCAGTTGCCTCAGAACTACATTGTTAGCAAATCATTTAGAGGCTGTTACACAGAGATTCATGAAAGAGCTGATGGTGCGTGTGTTCCGAAATGGGGCCTGTTTAAGCTCCTCTCTCACAACCTTTTTGAACTGCCGTGTTTTTTGGTTACCTCTGGTCCTCTTTCCTCCATTCATCTGCCTTTTCGCTGTGCTAGTGCCTTGCTTCTTTATCATCTATGATAGCGTCTGTCTTCTTCACATAATAGTCTTCCTCTTCCTCTTCCTTCCCCCACAGCATTTGTGGAAATTTCTCCTCTTTCCTTTCCCCTTGTCTTCCCATCTCGTCAAGCTCGGGGAAAAGAGGAATGGAGAAAAGAGAGGGGAATAGCTTCTTTTCATATTTTTTTTTCTTTCTCTTTTTCTGCATGTAGCCGGAAGGCCAAATTTGTCGCATTTCTGATGAAAGGAGTGAGGGTGAGAGAGAGAGAAAGAGAGACAGAGAGGGGGGAAAGAGAGGGAGAGAGATTTGAGGAAATGACAGCCTGGGAGTCGGTGGGGATTTGAGAAGGTGTCAGATCTGCTTTTCTATAAATAAGGTGACAGTCGTTTACTGGCTAGCAAGCCGAGCATGCTGCTTCCCCTCTTCCCTCTTTCTTTCCGTTTGTCTTGATCTTCCTTTGCTCTCCTTCACTCCAGGTCCCTGCCATCACAGATCTCTCCCTCTATATTTCTTCCCTGGGTCCTTCATCATCATCATCACCATCATCATCCTCTTCCTCAAATACCGCCCCCCCCACACACACACCTTCTTATAAAGCTGAAACTTTTTGTATGTAAATATATATGTTTCATAAATGAATTTGCTGTGCGTTGCTAATAAAATAAATAGCCATTAAAGTGTAAAATAAAGGAGCTACACTGTGTGTTCCTGTGTATCTCCATCAGATCACATGTATGTACTGCAGTAAAAGTTTCTCATCATACAGTCATGACATTACCCAGGATTAGTAAATCAGATTTACTGCAGTAACTTTACTTTATCTGAAAGTCTAAAATATGTCATTAATGAAATATCAAAATATTAAATAATAAATAACAATATAAACAAGAAGGAAAAATATGTTATTACCATTTTGCTAAGGAGTCCCTGGGATTTCATCAAAGACCCCTGTGGGTCCATGGACCCTCGTTTGCCAGTCCCTGCAGTACTGCTTTCATGTACCGTGCTGCACAGTGTGTGTGTGTGTGTGTGTAAGTGAGTGTGTGTATGTGTGAGTGTAAGTATGTGTGTGTGTGTGTTCACGTGTGAGTGTGTGTATGTGAGCAAGTCTGTGTGTGAGCGAATGTGTGTGTGAGAGTTTGTATGTGAGAGAGTGAACATAGGTATGGGTGTGTGTGCGAGACAGTGTGCGTGTGTGCATATGTATTTACATGCGTGTGTGTGCGTGTGAGTGCATGCATGCCTGTGTGTATGCGCATGTGTGCATGCCTGTTTTTTTAGATTTTGTATTTATGTTGATATGTTGTTAATCAAGCTGGCCTGTGTAAACATTTGCATATTGACAGAAAAAAGTGTAAAAATCTGAAACGTTTAATCAAATAACAAGCTTGAGTTTAATTAAAAGGACCATGCAGGGGAATAACCCTATTTCACTAAGTACATCATTAATAACCAGTTAAACCGTAAATAATACACGTGTAATGCAAGAAACACCACATGCAAACTGATTGCGTTAAGAACAAAGAACACGTACCTTGTGCAACCTCGTTTTTATGCACTCAGACTGGAGCTTGTGATAAAATATGTATTTGAACAACAGGCCAATCACTAGAAAAAGGGAATAAATAATAATGAGGCGTTATTGCACCCGTGAGGGAACTTTCGGATGAGTCTTAAAAACCTGTTTGGATTATTTGATGATTTCTGCAGTGAGTCTACACCATAGAGCATCAGTGTGCTTTGCTTTGATTGCTCTTTTTTCTGTTTCGCTTTAATGTGGTGCATCATACTATGCTATGCCATGCATTAGTACTTTACACGGACTTGTATATTTTCAAAGTTATGCTTTTTGTTGTTGCAGTAAATGGCATTGAAACACAAAGTATACTCAGAGTTGTATAATATCATAGAACATGGTGTAATAAGTGTTTTAGAGAAATATAGCATGTGGTGAGTAATTTGGTATTTAGTAAATACTCTACATGGTAGAGTACACAATGTAGAGTATTGTAATATATAATAAAATACACAGTGACAGTACTTATGGTGTAGCATGTGGTACTGTACAGTGGTAGCGGTAGAGTATTGTGTAGTAGAGTACAATTGTCAAGCGTCGTGCAGTATACTACAGTATACCACTACAGTACAGTAGTAGCGTACTATAGTCTACCATAGTCTAACCACAGTCAACACTGTGTGCAGTACAGTACACAGCAGAGTATTATAGGGTGTTGTACAGTACAAGTTGTTGAGTATTGTAGAGTATGGTAAAGCAGACAGGGTTGAGTATTGTAGAGTATCAAACAGTACATGGTGTTGAGATGTGCTGTATGAAATACAGTAACACAGCATTGAACATTAGTAGTATTAGAGTAATATACAGTAGATAACACAGTTGTGAGTACTGTAGAGTACTTAACACAGTGTTGAACATGGTAATGTACAGCAGAGAGTACAGTTGTGAGTACTATAGTGAACATCACACCGCGTTGAACATAGAAGTACACAGTAGATAACACAGTTGTTAGTATTGCAGAATACTTTACACAGTGTTATTTTATGATGTGCATTATGACACAGTGTGTAGGCTGCGGGTGCTAGATTCTCTAAGGGCCTTTGAAGACTGTCTCTGGGTCTTTTCTGGGCTGAAAAGAAACTTTTCCCAAGGATTGAGTATGTGCCGGAGAACCTTACAGTTCCCACAGGAGCTGTGAGTGTGTGTGTGTGTGTGTGTGAGAGAGCGAAGAGAGATACAGTGTATGTGTGTGCCTGTGTGTCTTTTTTTAGTGTCATTGTGTATGTGTGTGAGTGTGTATACGTGTGTCTGTGCAAGTCTGTGTGTGTACACCTGTATTTTTGTGTGTGTGTGTGTGCTTATGTGCAAATGTCTGCATGCATGCATGTGTGTGTATGCATGTGTGTGTTTGATTCTGTGCGTGTGCGTTAGCGTAGGCGGATGCAGAGGTGCACCTCTGCAGAAGTGGTCGTATTTGGTCTCATGTAAATCTTTGGATTAGGAAGGCAGCCAAATAAACCGAATAATACCCATCTCTGCTGAAGCAGCGAGGATCCAGGGCGCAGGAGCCCCGGTCCCATTCGTCACCCTGTGATCTGAGACACGGAGCCGGACGCTTCTGGGTCCCTTACCTCCCTCCTCTCACTTCCTCTCTGCCCGCTTTCGCTTCCGTCCACCTCTCTCGCTGGGCCTGCCAGTTTCGGCGATGCGGGCCCGAAAAACCGTAAATCAACATTAAACGTGAGCGTGGAAGGGTGGAGATTAACGATCTTTCGGAAGATAGTAGGAGCTGACTCCCAATGAACTATATCCTGTCGCAATAAAAATGGCTCATAAACCACCTTAGTATTCCAGAGGCCAGTCCCATTAATAAAACTTAGCCACGTTCCAGCACTGTAGCCCTGCCCAGAATGCCACATTCTGTTCTCTTCTGTTCTGTTCTGGTCTATTCTAGTGCACTACTGAGCTGCTGGGACATTGAAACTGACCGTCTTGATATGAGTGAGCGTAAATGGACAGGCTTCATTTTGTTCATTCATGCCGATGAAATTCTCGAACTAGAAAGGCTATTTCAATGAAAGTGAACGACGAGAAGCCACAGCATCCCGAGCTAAAGCCAGCGGTCTGACATCGGTGTCCGTGGCTTCAAAACAGAGTTGAAACAGGCTGTTATGATTGAGTGAGAGGGAGAGAAATTCAGTTCCTCAGCACTTAAACTGATGACAACAGTAAAACCACAACAAGCTACTGAATCCGCCCACAAGCCGCGCGGACAGCGAGAATTTGGCTGCACTGTGTCTTGTGACGCCCGTCGGAGCGTGTGCAGCTCGTCCTGCTCAAGCGCATTCTGGCGGTGTGAAGGTGGAAATTTCGCCGCTACCAGGGCCAGTGTGTGTTGATGGAGACGGTTGCCATGGCAGCGGGGGTGGGGGTTTCAGGTCACGTCGTGTCTCAGGCTGGCTCCAGCTGTGGTTAATTTTCTCCTTGGGGGGGGGGTTGATGTAGCGTAGCACTGGGGTTCTTACAGGTCACTTCCTCCCTCAGGTGCCCCTCCCTCCACCAGTGTCATCTAGCCGGGTAGACATGGGTCCATTCCACGCCTCTGAGAACCCCAGACCACGACAGAGTCATGGTTCTGTAAACAACAGTACAAAACCACATCTCCTCTGTCAGAGCTCATAGGAAGAGAGGGCGTGTCCTCAGTTTTAGATTAGAGAGAAGTCAACAGAACTTCCCGTAAGTTTCGAGTCATCGTGCTAACGCTAAACTCAGGCCAGCGCATCAGTTGTGATTTCTCTGGAATGCATGCACAGAAATTGAAACAGTACCAGTGGGTTTTTACACCCTTAGCGGTAAATTTACCAAACATTTAATACATACTAAGCTGTTTTGCTAGTGCAAAAAGCCTAAGAGAGGGTGTGATTGGTTCAGGAAGTTTGTTTGCTCCAATTAGAGATCATATTGCAGAATTTGTACGTGCAAAAGTTTAAACATGTGCTAGAGGCCACAGTGTTGGAGGAACCCTTTAACTATGCCATTCCATATCCCTGATATAAATCATAATACCATACTCTATAAACTTCCAAACATTTCTGAAATAGCATGTGCTAGAGATGGAGATATGGAGCAGCTGTGTTCAGAGAAACATCCACGATTGAGTGCAGTGCTTTCCTCCCGTTATAAATTACACTTATACTGCTCATCATATATCAGACACTCTTATTCAGAGATTCTTGCATTGTGAGGGAACATAAGTGCGTCCACAGTTCAAGAGCGACAATGGAACAGACCTGATGAAGAACACTCTCGGAGTGCAGCAGGTGCAGCAAAAGCTTCACTGAATACACGACAGTTGAGCCGCAGTATGGGAGTGTGAATCAGAGATTCAGTGAGTGTGTGAATCAGAGATTCAGTGAGCATGTGAATCAGAGATTCATTGAGATTGTGAATCTGAGGTTCAGTGAGCGTGTGAACCAGGGATTCAGTGAGAGTGTGAATCTGAGGTTCAGTGAGAGTGTGAATCTGAGGTTCAGTGAGAGTGTGAATCAGAGATTCAGTGAGAGTGTGAATCTGAGGTTCAGTGAGAGTATGAATCAGAGATTCAGTGAGCGTGTGAATCAGAGATTCAGTGAGAGTGAATCAGAGATTCAGTGAGAGTGTGAATCTGAGGTTCATTAAGAGTGTGAATCAGAGGTTCAGTGAGAGTGTAAATCAGAGATTCAGTGAGCGTGAGAATCAGAGATTCAGTGAGAGCTGATTAATTCCTTTGGCTGGAGATCTTGGTCCTTCACTCAGCTGGCTAGCTGTGTCTCCCATTGTATGGAGGGGTTAGCAAGGGGCAGGAGAACTGCCAAAAAGTGACCAGCTTCAGCTACAGACAGCTAGCTAGCCAAGTTCTGCAGATACACCAGGCTGGAAATGCTGTCCTGCCCCACTGCTGTTACAAACAGACAGCATGGGGACAGTGCTTCTGCAACGAAAATGTCAGCGTTCTCAAGAGATGCTGTGTAGCTGCCTTCCAAACTACTTTGCATGTTTTCCGTAATTACTGGAGTGACACTAGACAGACCTGTAAAGACAGAGGTTGAGCTCTGATCTGAGTCTCACACACACAGTCTGCCATTTACGCTTTCCTCAATGGGGAGTGAGACTCACAATGAAGTATAAAGTCAAGGGCCACTCAGGACAAAGCAATTAGCAGCTAGGGGTTACAAAGCCAGACCCGAGACACTCGAGACACGCTTGCTCCGAGTCAAGCGATTAACCAATGAAAGGCCGTCTTTCTGTAAGCACCGCGCGGGTGGGTGCTGTGCTTGCCAGAGAGGATCATGGGTAATCGACCTCAGAGCCTGCAGCATTGCTGGCTTGCCCGAAGTTCTTCTTGAAGGAATTGGGAGGGCGGGCTAGCGAAGCATGGAGGGTTCTGATCCGTATTAACAGATGGTCATCAATGCAACATGACGTAAGAAAACGTGATCGTGTTTGGAAGAAACAGGCCGAGGGGGATTCGTTTCCTGGAAGGAATCCGTGTGGGCTGGACTTTGTCGTCCCGTGTAAAGGTTTAGAAGAGGCTCTGTGCAGCACAGGTGGTTCTGACGTTCTGCTTCGGCCCAGTCTGACTCTACCCGGTCCAGAATCTGCAGGTCGCTGGCACTGGTTCTGTCTGCGAGCAGATTCTCCTCTCCCTCTGTCCACCTCCAAGTGAGTGTGTATAAATAGAGAGAGGAGAGACCATCTCTCCATCTCTGTCTCCTCTCCTCTGTTCCTGTATGCCCACAGATAAGGATCTTTAATTAATCAGCTCTTTGCTTCAGCCATCCTCTCTCTCTCTCTCTCTCTCTCTCTTTCTCAGCCCCTCTGTTTTTCACTTCTTTCCCTCTCTATCTCTGTCTCTCTGTTCACCTCTACATACTGTTTCCCCCCTCCCTCCTTTTTTCCCCACTCCTTTTTCTATATCCCCCCTCTACATATTGCCAAAGCCAAAACAATGAAACATTTAAGTCACACATTACAAGCATACATAATGCAGTTGAATAAAATAAAATAAATAGTATATATAAAAAAATGCACGACAAATACAGAAATAAGAAAGACACTGGTGCTAATGCAGAAGAGGAAAGGGTGCCTCACTGGTTGTCCGTCAGTTTATGACAGGAGGCCACATATTTGGCAGCCAACACCACGCATTCGGTTTCTCTCGCTCTCTTTCTCTCTGTCTTTCGCCCTCATTCCCCTTTCTTGCAGTGTTTCTTGTTGAGAAGATAAGAGCTAGACCCATACCCACACACACACACACCCACACACACCCACACACACACACACATCCCTTCCTCATAGTTGTTTTCTG
>JAFBMS010000144.1:352500-445000 GCA_019788955.1 Albula glossodonta
TGTTTGGAAACAGGGATCAGAGCCTTCTGACCACAGCATGGGGGGGGAGTCTGTGTGTGTGAGTGTGAATGAGTGTGAGTGAGTGAGTATGTGTGTGTGTGTTTGTGTGTTTGTGTGAGTGTGTGTGTGTGAGTGTGAATGAGTGTGAGTGAGTGAGTATGTGTGTGTGTGTGTTTGTGTGAGTGTGTGTGTGTGAGTGTGAATGAGTGTGAGTGAGTGAGTGAGTGAGTATGTGTGTGTGTGTGTGTGAGTGGGTGACATACAGGGCCTTACATAAGGGCTGTCTGGTACCGATTGGTTCGGTGCATCATGCCTGCTGTCTGTGGCAGACAGCGCTGAAGGAAGTGCATGATGGGATATACAGTGTAACTCACTCATTCTGGCCAGCACTGGACTGAATGGAGGGTCTGATGGGCAAAGCTTGTGGGCAACAATATCTACCATGAAGTGCATGATGGGATATACTATACAGTGTAACGTGACAGTCGAAGTATGCTTGTATTGCGTAATATTGCATTACATTACTTAACGTTACTGTTTTTAACTTTACATTATATTACATTCATATTGGGACATGAACTAAGCCTAGACCTACACTTCCACGTACTAAAGAACAGCAGGGGTATAGTCTGTCTGTCTGTGTGTGTGTGTGTGTCTGTGTGTCTGTGTGTGTAGGGGGGTTATAGTCTGTCTGTGTGTGTGTGTGTGTGTGTGCAGGGGGGTTATAGTTTATGTAGTACAGTGCATGGTGTGTGTGTGTGTCTGTACAGCACACAGTGTGTGGTGTGTGTGTGTGTGTTTCTGTGCAGTACACAGTGGGTGGAGTGTGTGTGTCTGTGTGTTACACAGTGTTTGGTGTGTGTGTGTCTGTGCAGCACAGTGCGTGGTGTGTGTGTCTTTGCTTGTTTGCGTGTCTGTGCAGTACACAGTGTGTGTGTGTCTGTGTCTGTGCGGTACACAGTGTGTGGTGTGTGTGTGTGTGTCTGTGAGGTACAGTACGTGGTGTGAGTGTGTCTGTGCGGTACAGTACGTGGTCAGGGCAGATATACAGCACTTTCCACACAGCTGGTGGCGGTCTGTATCACTCAGGACTGATTGGAGAGGCGTGGGGGGAGGGGAGATGGGGGAGGGGGTGGCAGAGCGGAGGAGAGGAGGAGGGGAGGTTAAAAAGAGAGAGAGAGAGAAATGGCAGGCAAAGAGAAAGAGAGGAGAGGCACTGAAAGCCCATGGATGTACCTTAATGTATCATAATGACGATGGTTTTGTGTAATATGTTACGATGGCTTCAGATGACAACAATGTGAAACATAGGAAGCAGCGGGCTATAAACAGTGTTTCCACGGGGACGAGGGACTGGAGGGGGGGGCAGTGATAGCCCCCCTGTGTGTGAAGTACCGAGGCCATGACATCACCACTTCTCTCAGCCGAAAAAGCAAAAGCGCGTTCCGTTGCCAGGGCAACTGTTCTCCTCTCAGCTGTTTCCAGGCACAGTCTCCATGGAGATTGGCGTGCATGGGGGTGGGGGGGGGGGGGGGGGGGGTGGGGGGGGGGGTGGTGAGGGGTGATCGGAGGTGGGGGGGGAAATGGGGTTTATTTGAGGAGGAGAACTGCTCAGTGCAGAATCAGCTCAAGGTCATATGATTTCATTAACATTAATGCTCAATGCTAATATTGATTAAGAAAAATATTAAGAGCACGGAGAGGAATCATAACAGCGATATCATTCTAATGTCAAGATTCTGCCTCTCCCGCTCATTCCTTCATTACCTGAATGCAATGCCTGCTTTGTGTTAGGTAAGGGGGAGTTTGTTCATTACAAAAAAAGGGGTTTCAGGACCTTGTGACAACCTGAGCCACGCTAGAGGGAGAGGGGCTCCCCCTTTTGAGGCAGGGTCCCCCCAAAGTTTCTTCGCTGTTTCTCCACTGAGGTTCTTTCTCTCACACTCCCATTGTCGCCCCAGGGTTTGCATTTGTGCGGGTTCAGCTCGGCCTCTACCGTAAGGCGAGTTGTGACAGATGTTGTTTGAAATGCTCTATAAAAGTAAATTAGATTACGGGCGATCGCTGCAGAGGGACTGGGGGACTCTCTCTCTCTCGGCGTAGGAGCGCAGTGACCCCCCTTTCAGCCCCCTCATGAAAAACGCCAGCCCGTCAGGTGAAATCCCTCCCTGCTCTCTCCCACCGCAGGCCTGAATCTGTCCCACGCTTTTGTGTTCCGTCGCGTGACATACGGCCCGGCCCGGCCCGGCCTCGTTATTTTAAACCGAACTCCCACGTCTTGTGAAACTCTGAGCCCACTTCGCCCTCTGTTGTAGTCGCCTGTGGCTCTGCGCACCTTGTCCATCTCTCTCACCTGCCAGCGCCATGCAGCGCTCTCCCCTCCTTTGGCTGTCCCATCCAATTATGAGCCTGACTCTGTCTGTTGCTGTTTTGTTTGGTTGTGATGACAAATGGCCCCACCTTATGTTATTTTAGAGTAAAAAACTCTCATATCTTACAGCCTGGAGCCTCCTCACCCTGTGATTCGGTCTCTCTGGGCTCTGGCCGCTCCTTAATGACCCCTCCCCCGCCAAACTCACTGCCCGATTTTACCAAGATAAGCACTCACAAACCTCAAGCACAGAGAACAAGGAAAAGGAAAAAACTTTTAACTTATTGCTCAACAAAAAAATCTCTGGATATAACTTACACTGCAGATGGTTTGCAAAGACCAGTGATTCTAACACAAAAATAAGATTGGTAATCAGTTACTGTATTTATGTCTGTCGGTGTAAACTGCAGTGTCAGCACCTTATTTCTTTATTGTTAATGGAGGTGGATGAATGGGAACAGGTTGGAATTAATGATAGGGTAAGAGTTGAGGTTTTTGCCTCCTGTTTTGAGCTCACCAGCTGCCGCTGGAAGAGAAGGGATACATGACTTCGCTAAATTCGTTGGAAAAGTAATGCCTCTCTTAGTTCACCTGCCTGATTTCAGGAGAATGGAATTTCAGACAACATGAATGCGCTTAAGAGTTTGCTGTGATGTGGTAATTTGTATAGAGGTACAGACATTTGATCTTGGGCTTGGTGTCCAAGGGGGCAGTGCCATACCTCACAGTTTTTTGAGCAAGGTGAACCTCCACTGGACCACCAGAAGAGAAAGAGATATACAGAAGAAAGGAAAGCAGACATGAAGGTGGGGACTGGGAGGGGGAGGGATGCCAGAAGCAGGGTGCATGATGGGAGATAAAGTATGTGGCAATTTAATACCTGCGGAGAAAACTGGATTGGACGGACAGAGGTATTTGAATGAGGGGTTGTCTGAAAATACTTCTCCCGAACTTTTGTTTTAACAAATTCCATTAAATTCAAGACGTAAAATAAAATATTTGATGTGGCAGCTGAGAGCATGGGCTCCATGCTCAGGGCATGCAGCAGATTTGAGTGCTTTTTGCTGTTGGATTAAAAGGCCAGTTCAGCCAATCTAAGTTCTTGACTTCACTCATAGAAATACTCATGCATGCAGAAACAGAGAGCGGCGAGCGGTGCGAGCAGGTTCAGGGAGCCAGTCAGAAGTAATGCCTCCTCGTTCGCACAGTGAATTCACGAACGGATGTCGACGTCACATCTGTAATTACGCAAAGAAAATGTCACAGAGTATTTGGAAAGAAGTCGGGATATTAAATTTTACATTCTTGTTTCTAACGCTTCTCCCTCACATGGCAACTGTCAGCGATTCAGATTATTGTGCGACGCCATTTTCCAACCACACGATTTTATTTATGTATTTAGTAACTTGATAGTTGCAATGCAGTTTAACAGAGTTACTGTTTCAGAAGCCCGAAGCATGCCCTGCACCAGTTTAAACAGGAGTTTATAGCTACCGTTAATGCCCACCCCGTGTCCACCGCGAGTTGGGTTTTTAAAAAAGAAAAAAAAAATACAGCTACCAAACTGATCCAGAGGGAACTTTACCCGGTAACTCTGAGAACTTGCCTCGCTGGCCCGCGGTCGCACCAGTGCGGGGGATCCTGGCGAGTTGCGGTAGGGGTGTTAGCGCTGTAGGTCCCGTGGCGCTGAACGCAGTGACGGTCCGCGCGCCCCGCTGCCCCCCCCCCCCCCCCACCCCGCTCATCCCCCTCCGTCTGCAAACTGTGTCACACATTTGCATTTATTTATTTATCTAGCTCTTTCCCCTCCTTTTACTTCTTTATTTATTCGTCGGGAGTTTTTAAGCTAATTAGTTTGTGTCCGGGGGAAACGGTAATTGAGTCCTGGGGGAGAGAGACAGAAAGAGGGAGGGAGAGATAACGAGGGAGAGAAGGACCGACTGATGGAAAGAGAGAGAGAGAGAAAAATGGATAAAAAGATGAGGGGTTGGAGTGTGAGAAAAAGAAAAGAGGGGGGTGGGGGGGGGGGGGGTGGTTTGGACTTTTATTTGAATCAAAGATGGGAAAAAAGTATTTTCCTAACTTAGACCCTGGAACTGCAGCGAGATGAGCACACCATGGCCGCACATGAGTGTGTGTGTGTGTCATTATTAATGTGTGTGTGTGCGTGTGTGTGTCATTATTAATGTGTGTGTGCGTGTGTGTGTGACAGGAGCA
The DNA here is from genome assembly GCA_019788955.1 of Albula glossodonta. Taxonomy (NCBI): domain Eukaryota; kingdom Metazoa; phylum Chordata; class Actinopteri; order Albuliformes; family Albulidae; genus Albula; species Albula glossodonta. The sequence goes on from JAFBMS010000144.1 coordinate 357,089, forward strand.
CACTTTGATTACAGCGTTTCGTATGAGTTATCACAGAGACCCACTACACAGAAAATAAAGTGCATCATTTGACAATTACAGCTGAGAGGAAAATGAAGAAGGAAGGAGGTGTAGTGCTGCGAAACAGAGGGAGGGAGAGGGAGAGGAAAGAGAAAAACCAGGGGGAGACAGGAAAAGGTAGAATGTGTCTATAGATACATTCATAGCAGTAGCTTTGAGAACAGAGGAGAGTTGATAAACACCTCTTTTGCTCCCTGGGGGGTATTACAGAATCGACCACTACATACATCTCCACTCCTGAGTCCCTTCTTTAATCAGCCTTCTAAATCCAAAACCTTTCCTTCTCTCTATCTCTTTTGTTTGCTTCCCCCCCCATGATTGCATTTTCATCGGGTAGGCTTTGCATCCTCCTTTCTTCCACCTTTCTCCTCTTTTTTACTCCATTTCATTCTCTCCATTTTAAATCAATGGGTCGTAACACCTTCCCCCCTCCCTTCCTCCCTCTCTCTTTCTGAACCTCTCCCACTCTCTCTCTCTTACTCATTCTCTTATGATTCTCTTTCCTCCTCCTTCCTGTAATTTCCCTCTGTTTGTCTGCCTCTCTCTCCACCTGGCTCATCTGCAGATGGTTTGCCCATTTTCATAAAGCTTGCTCTGTCTCTCCTTCCCATCGCCTCTGTGGTTTTTCTTTCTGTCTCTCTGTTTCTCTCTCTCTGGCTTTTAAAATGTCAAAAGGGAGAGATGGAGAGAGAGAATGGCAGTGCTTTCATGACGCAAACAATGACCCGCACACACACACACACAACGACCACACACACACACACGCACACGCAAACACAAATACATGCACATACACACACATACACATGCAAACACAAATACATGCACACACACACACACACACATGCACACACACACACACACACACATATATATACATTCATTCATACATGGAAGGACACACCCATATATATGCACACACACATGCACATGCAGGAACACTCACATAGATGCACACACAAACACCAATGCATGTGTACATACATATGCATATGGAATCACACACACACACACACTTTCACACCCATGCTCACTCAGATGAACACATGCGCACTCTTACTCACACACACACACACACACACACACTTTCACACCCATGCTCACTCAGATGAACACATGCGCACTCTTACTCACACACACACACACACACAAATATACTCATTCGCACACACGTGCATAATATAAACACACGGACATACACTCTCTCTGCTCTTCATTCACATGTTACATCGCAATGTTTGGTTCAACTCTGCGTCCCAAATTACACATCACTACACTGTAGTGCTCCACTCTCTGGGACATATCGGCGTAATCGCTCCCGCTGTTGTATTACGGGCGGTATTGCATTCTAATTTGCCATGTTCTTAACCACTCATTTCAATTCCACAAGCGCCCCGAAACGGGAAGTGAATTTTTGATATTGTTTTATTCCGCCGTGTAATTTCTGAGAGTGGAAAAAAACAAATTATGGGAATCTAATCTCATCTCGTTCATTGAGAATGTGCTTAATTGAAATCTTGTGTAAAAAAAAAAAAAAAAAAAAAAAACGTATGTGTTTGATTAGGTGATTAAGGGGAAGGAGGAATCCTCGAATTGTTACATCTGTGAGAGTGTTTGATTTCACAGCTACCCGTCGTTGGGGGGTGCTGGGTGCTCCACGGCCGGGGAATGCGAGCCGGGTCATTTTTGGGTTTGTCTTTGGGGGGTGCTGGGCCGTTGGGTAACAGCTGTGTTTGAAGGCACAGAGGAGGCCACGGAAAGGCCAAACACATTCCCCCCCCGTATGAGGGCAAACATGAGAGGAAAGCTCAGGGCTTAAAGAAGAGGAGGGCAAAGACAGAGAGAGAGAGAGAGAGAGAGAGTAATGGAAAGAGTGGAGGGAAAGGTAATGACAGCTGTGGGAGGGGGATGGGAGTTTGGGGGGGAGGGCAAGAAGAGAGAAAGATGAGAGATATGGAGTGGAGGAGAGTTACACAGGATGGTGGAATAACAGTGACTGGGCCATACTGAGTGACTGACAGTGACGCTCGGAGGAGAGAGAGAATGAGGGGGAGAGAGAGATGGATGGGCACAGACAGAGGAGGGGAAATGGTCAGAGGAGAGCAACAGGAAGAGTGGCAGAGGGGGGGCAAAAAAACAAGTCAATGGGGGCAAAAAAAGGAAGAGGAGGGTGTGGGGGGGGCGATGGGTTATTCCAGCTCCATTATTGTCAAAGTCAAATGCCGCCCGTCTCCGTGACAACATGCAAATGAGATGCAAACGAGCAGAACCCTGGGAGGGAGGAGGGCTGGTTGTCAGGGTGACGTTGTCATGGAGACCCCCCCGATGATGCGTAGCAGATGAACATAACTGTGGATGGGTGGTGGTGGGGGGGGGGGGGGGTTGTGATATTGGAAAATAGCAAATATGCTAAGAATGGGTTGGGGACAACTGAAATGGAAAATTGAGAAAGACAAAGAGAACAACACTAGAAATACAGACTTGAGAGAAGGGCAGGATCAGACAGAGGAGTCCAGAGGTTTATTCTGGAGCAAAAAACAAACAAAAGAACAAAAATAGTGAACGTGGAAAGGAGCTGAGAGAGGGTGGCGAGAGCTGAGGGTTTGGGTGGGACGGGGAGACGGACAGAATGAGGAGATGGGTACAGAAACGAGAGCAGGGTGGGGGAGTGTGAGTACAGTCAGAGAGACGAGTTCCAGGAAAGGGGGAGAAACAAGAACGGGAGGGGGGAGAGAGGGAGAGAGAGGAGCTAATGGGAATAAACAGAGAGAGGGAGGTATGCCAAATAGAGTAGAGGGAAAAGATCAATTACGGAGAGAAGTGTTAAAAAGCAGAGGGGAGAGAGAGGAGGCGGAGCTAAGAGTCTCAGCAGGGAATTGTGGGTGATGAGAAAAGACTTCCCATTGGTCTGCCACAGCTTCTGACTCCAGCAGCCATTTGTGCACTTTCAAACCCAATGGGCCTCAAGTTCTTATCCATTCTTTCCTCTGTGTTAAAAAAAACGCGAAATGTAAATTTCATGGAAAATTTTTGTTTATTCATGGTTGGAAAGGTTGATTGAAAAACTCGTCCCAAATGTTAGCTTTATTAATGCCTTGAGAAAATAAGTGTGTAAATATACACACATTCTTGTATTCGTCTTCTGTGTTTTTGTTCTTCCTCCTTTTTTTGGGGACTTGATATGAAGGGAGGGGGAAGGGTTGAGGGAAGGAGGAGATGGAGAGAAGACAAGTGTCCTGTTGTCCCAGTGGCCCGTTGGGTCAGTGAGAGAATGGCAGGGTGGTGGGAGAGGGGTTGGGTCATTCAGAGAATGGCAGTGTGTGTGGGGGGTGGTGTTTTGGGTTGTTTCAGAGGTGGCAGTGTTTGTGGGGGGGGTGGTTGGGTCATTCAGAGAATGGCAGTGTGTGTGGGGGGGTGGTTGGGTCATTCAGAGAATGGCAGTGTGTGTGGGGGGGGTGGTTGGCCGTTTAGGAGAATGGCAGTGTGTGTGGGGGGGGGTGGTTGGGGCGTTTAGAGAATGGCAGTTGTGTGGGGGGTGGTTGGGCCGTTTAGAGAATGGCAGTGTGTGTGGGGGGGTGGTTTGGTTGTTCAGAGAGTGGCATGGGGTGGGGGGGGGGTTGGGGTCGTTCAGAGAGTGGCAGTGTGGGGGGGGTGTTGGGTCGTTCAGAGATTGGCAGTGTGGGGGAGGTGTTGGGTCGTTCAGAGAGTGGCAGTGTGGGGGGGGGGGTGGGGGTTGTTCAGAGAGTGCAGTGTGGGTGGGGGGGGGGGGTTGGGTTTGTCAGAGAGTGGCAGGGTGGGGGGGTTGGGTCGTTCAGAGAGTGGCAGTGTGGAGGGGGGGTGTTGGTGGGTCGTTCAGAGAGTGGCAGTGTGTGGGGGGTGTTGGTCGTTCAGAGAGTGGCAGTGTGGGGGGGGTTGGGTTGTTCAGAGAGTGGCAGTGTGTGGGGGTGGTTGGGTCGTTCAGAGAGTGGCAGTGTGGGGGGGGGGTTGGGTCGTTCAGAGAGTGGCAGTGTTTGGGGGGGGTTGGGTCTTCAGAGAGTGGCAGTGTGTTGGGGGGGTTGGGTCGTTTAGAGAGTGCCAGTGTGTGGGGGGGGGTTGGGTCGTTCAGAGGGTGGCAGTGTGTGGGGGGGGGTTGGGTCGTTCAGGGGTGGCAGTGTGTGGGGGGGGGTTGGTGTCGGTGAAGGGCAGCATGAAGGGAAAGGTTACTGAGGTCCATGTTACACAAATTGAACGAATGACAGGGAGAGGAAAAGGGGATGAGATCGAGACAGAGGCAGCGAGAGACATTCCCTCCTCGGCTCCTCAGCAGAGCTACAGAGACAGGGAGGGAGTTAGAGAGACACTAACACACACACACACCCTCCTCAGTTTCTCTCCCTCTTTTCTCAATGGAAGTCAGACTGGAAGAAAAGGCCTGGCACACTGCGTAGCTATGTCGCTGAAGGCGCTTGTCAGGAACAGAGGCCTTGCCGAATTGTTAGTTTGACTTGGGATTTGTCACTAGCTCACAGTAAAGCCTAAACTTTGCTAGTTTGATTCAGTGCTTTTTGGAATTATCCATGAGTGACAAACTCTGGTACTTGAGGGCCACAGTGTCTGCAGGTTTAACTCCAGTCCTGGAGGGCCACAGTGTCTGCAGGTTTAACTCCAGTCCTGGAGGGCCACAGTGTCTGCAGGTTTAACTCCAGTCCTGGAGGGCCACAGTGTCTGCAGGTTTAACTCCAGTCCTGGAGGGCCACAGTGTCTGCAGGTTTAACTCCAGTCCTGGAGGGCCACAGTGTCTGCAGGTTTAACTCCAGTCCTGGAGGGCCACAGTGTCTGCAGGTTTAACTCCAGTCCTGTAGGGGGTGGTATCTACAGCTTTTTGGAGTGTAAAGGATCAACAGCTGGTGTGTAAAGAGTCAAAAACAGGCCTCCTATCTAGTAAGCATGCAGTAGCCAGCTAATTGGTACCACGGCGGTCTGTTAGAGGAAAGCTGAGCTGAGGCAGCCCTGGTAATTAACAGCTGTTAATTAACACCAGTCACTCGCTAAGAGGGGGCAAAATAGTTAGAGAAAGACCCTGCTGCTAAAGGATCCATGGCAGATATGCAGGTGGCTATGCTAACAACAGGATGCCAGAGGGGCATTGTGTGCTAGCTGGTTAGCCACGCAAGGGACTGTGGGATAGCTAGCACTAGGTATTGGGGGACCAACTCCTGTTCCTGGAGTGTTGGTGTGCATTTTTGTCGCTCAGCACTTAATTGATCCATTAGTACAGGTGATCGCACAGTTTAACTCACCTCACCTGGCTCCTTGGGTCTGAGCCAAATGCTGTTTTTGAGGTGAAAACCAGAAACAACACATCTTATGGCCCAGCGGGACCAGGGTTGGCTTTTCCTGGTCTATACAAAAACTGCCAAAGGAAGACACAAACATTTTGGCTCTTCGGGTTTGAACCCCCGAACCCCCCCCCATCCCCCCTGCCACCCCATTCCCCCTGTCAGAGTGCACTTACAGATTCCTAAATAGTGAAAAGAAAAGAGGGACAGCGCCACCCCCTCCTCAAAAAGATCCTGTGCGAGGACAACCAGCATCATCAAATCAATACTCGACATTACTGTTATGGTTTAACACGCAGGCCTCTGTGCTGGATTGATTTGAGTCTCGCAGACAGACATTTTTGAGAAAGAAACCCATGGTCGAACCCTGCGCGCACACACACACACACGCACACACACACACCCTGCGAGTGATATTCTCAGGGCTGATAAGGACTGCGCACGTCCAAGCAAACACTTTTCTCTGATTCAATTTGCTCACAGAACGGCTCCCGGTGTCCTTGACAACATTACAAAGTGGCGAGTCTTGGATGTGTTTTTTGTGAGGTGCTCCTGGAAAATATGCTGCCTTTCATTTTTTCTCTCTCCCGTTGTAGTTTATTTTTATTGTCTCTCTTTTATTTATTTATATTTAGATTTATCGGGGAGAGAGTTTGAGGCACAAAAAACTTCACCTGAATCATCCTCTCTGTTGAAAACAATAAAGATCCGTGACCACATCTATAAAAGGCCTCAGAGTGGGGACACTGATCCAGGATCAGTCTGGCCTCCTAGCTCATAATGGAAACGGTACGGACAGGGTCGGGGGAAGTTAGCAGTGTAGCATGAAGGGTAGAGAAACGGACTTGCAGCTCAGAAGCTTGAGGTTCATGTGCCGGGCAGACCGCTCCTGTCGCACCCTTGAGCGAGACGCGGAACCTAAATATCTCGCTGTGTGCGAAAAAATTCGCTCTGGAACGGAGTCATCTGCTGAATCCCAAAAAATGCAAAACTAATGCCGGCTCAGCACTCCTCCTCCTCCGCCATGATTTATGAACACGGCACACCCTGATCCTGGATCAGTTTTGCGTCTTGGCTTATGGATAAGGTAAGGCTATGGACTGGGGTTGGGACAGCTGTTCCTGGATCAGTGCTCCTACTCTGAAATGCGTTATCAATAACGGGCCCTGTGGCCGTTGCGAGCCTCAGCAGCAGACAGCGTTTCTGCAAAGCCTCTTCGATTCGCTAATGTCTCTGGCAGCTAATCCAGTGGTGCGCACAGGCGTAACATAATCATTAGCATTATCGAATGGGTTTGATCGTTATCAGTGATTTTATTGTGTCAGTCGCTCACGCCACAGAAGCAAAGCGGCAGCCCCGGAATCCACCTTTACATCTTACAAGATACTTTAGCTCAGGAACAAAAAAAAAAAATCGGTTTCAACATAACAGCACTGCAGCTAATCAGACGGGGGGATTCATTAGCATTTGTATGGGAGACTGAATGGGACTGTGGTACTCTCAGCGGGCCAGTAGGGGGCGGTCTTTCCCTCAGGAACAAAGAGAGCACCAGTGTTCCGATACAGTGATGTGAACTGAAATGGGGTTGCGACTCCCTGTGGTCGTTAAAGATCCCGTAGCACTTTTCAAAAGGAAAGGGTTGTTAACCCGAGTCCTGGTCAAATTCCCACAAAAATGGGCTCTGTGCATCTGGACACCTAATCTCCTCTGTCTGATGAGGCACTCCCACCCCGCTTTGATTTCCCACGTCCAGACAAAGAGATCTGAGTTCTTGGTTTACCTGGCTGATTAACTTAAAAAAAAAACAACAAAAAAAAACAAATATAATTCAGGATGTGTGAGCTGTGGGAGTAGAGTGGTGTGTGTAGCTAATGCAGCAGAGCTGGGCAGAGCTGGGCAGAGCAGCAGGGCAGCAGGGCAGCAGGGCAGCAGGGCAGCAGAGCTGGGCAGGGCAGCAGAGCAGCAGGGCAGCAGAGCTGGGCAGGGCAGCAGGGCAGCAGAGCTGGGCAGGGCAGCAGAGCTGGGCAGGGCAGCAGGGCAGCAGGCTGGCCAGGGCAGCAGAGCAGCAGGGCAGCAGAGCAGCAGGGCAGCAGAGCTGGGCAGGGCAGCAGGGCAGCAGGGCAGCAGGGCAGCAGAGCTGGGCAGGGCAGCAGGCTGGGCAGGGCAGCAGGGCAGCAGAGCAGCAGGGCAGCAGGGCAGCAGAGCTGGGCAGGGCAGCAGGGCAGCAGGGCAGCAGGGCAGCAGGGCAGCAGGGCCGCCTGAAGTCTAGTGGCTAAGGTACGTGACTGGGACCCCTGAGGGTGGTGGCTCAAGCCCCAGTCTAGCCACAGCAAGAGCACCATTTCAAGCCAAGCAAGGCCCTGAACCCCACATTGCTCCCGGGGGGGATTGGCCCTTGGCTAGCATTGTCAAATGTATGTCATTGTGCATTAAAGCATCCGCTAAATGACTGTAATGTAATGAGCGCTGTTTGTTTTTAAAACCTAATCCTGCTGAATTTACTGAAAGAAATACTCATGAAAATGGAAGCAGAGAGTGGTGATGCAGGTTTTCACAGGGCTGATTAGAAAAGGAACACATTTTTCCTAGTAACCTGACAAATAGAAAAACATTTTTCCTAGTAACCTGACAAATACAAAAGCTACCTTGCATCTCCATTACATACTGAATGCATGTCACATAGTGGGAAATTGTCAAAGGAGGAGGCCATAAAATTGACTGGTATGGGCAAAAGGGTCATACTTTCATTGATATGTCACTGACGTTGATCATTGCACAACAGCAACTTCCTCTAACTACAGGATGTGATATAGAGCTGAAACACATCAGGTGGAGTCCACTGTGTTTTGAATAGGGAAATTAAACTGCAGTTCCACCATTATGCCTGCTGCTCTAAGGGGGGCGCCCTTCAGTCAGCATTGAATTTTTTTTTTTTTTTTAAACTTTTGCCACAGTGGAGACAATAATGGGAGAACACAGGAGAGGGAGACAACAGAGGGAAAAGATGAAAAGAAAAATTCCTTTGTCCGGAGTGATCCCACAGGGCACAAAGACCTCAGTGTTTGCCTGCTGCTGCAGGAGAGATGGGAGGGGCAGAGCCCGGGGGGGTGTGTGTGGGGGGGGGGGGGGCGTGACGCTGCGCAGACAAGCTGTCTGACTAAATGGACACAACAGTAAATTATCACACCACGCTTAGGGAGAGAGAGATGGAGACAGAGAGGGCGATGGAAAGAGAGAGAGAGAGAATAAGAGGGGGAGAGATGGAGACAGGGCGATGGAGAGAGAGAGAGAATAAGAGGGGGAGAGATGGAGAGATAGAGTGGGTGAGGGTGGACACTTGGTTATGTCAGGAATTTGTTGCCCTCGGAAAAACAGGGATGGAATTTATGGACCGCATTGTTGGGGAGCGGACAATGAGATTTCAGATCTCTCAATCACATCAATGCTGTGCCTCTGTCCCCATCTAATTAGCGTCACTAACTGCTTGTTCTGTCTTTGTAAGACATACGCACATAAACGCACATTAGCGCACAAACACACAACGACACACACACATGCACACACACACGCAAGTCCACACCCCCCACATGCATACAAACGGACATATCCACGCAAACACACACGCACATAAACGCACAGTAACCCGCAAAACACATATGCAAGCATGCACACACTCACACACGCGCGCGCACACACACACTAAAAAATAGCCACACACAGCGCTCAGTTCCAAGTTCAAGTTCAAATTTGCAATTTATTGGCATGGTCAGGGTGCATTTCTGTTGAGAAAGCATTTTCCCAAAAACAGTAACTCTCTCTCTCCCTCCCTCCCTCTCTCTCTCTCTCTACCTCCCTCCCTCTCGCTCTCCCTCCCTTTCTGAATAAGCGATACATCTCCTGTACAGCATAAAGCAGTTGACCCACGGCCTTCTTCCATTTCCATTGTTTATCACTCAGTATGTATATTTCTAATGCGGAACAGCTCTACCCATCCACCTCACCCCCCCCCCCCCCCCACCTACCCCCTATACCCCCAGCCCCCCCCGTTTCTGGCTCTCCTCCTTCCCCCTCCGCTCTGCCAGTCATCATGACATCACGACTCCGCCCCCCTCCCCACATTTTCAGCCATGGGGGTTTATGTGTGTGGGGGGGGGGGGGGGGGGGGGGGGGGGGCCAGGGGGTAAGACATGGTCAGGGTTTGTCACATATTGTAGGGTGTCCATCCATACATGCATTTATTGAGTGTGTAATATGATTATTATGCATATATAGTTATTAATACTCTCATAAATGAATGAATAAATAAACCCATTTGTCCAAACCCCATGTCATGTGATGCAGTGTTCACAGGTTAATGACATCCTCCCCCATCACACTGAAAAAAAAGACTTTCAATTACAAGAGCAAAATCAATGGAAACCAAGAGACAAAAAGGTTGTCATTAACAGGGAAAATTGCATCTTTAATAAGACACATTGGGTATTTGTAAGCTTTTAAACTGTTATTGGGTTTTATTGAGTGTCAATAAAACCATACTGATCCTAGGTCAGTTCTTGTGTTTATAAAGTGTGTTACAGGGAGGAGGGCTGGGTGGGGCAAACCTGATCCTAAATCCGCCCTCCTGCTCTGTGGTGCCTTATGAAATACTGACCCTGATCTAGGATCAGGTTAGTCTCTTAGTCCATCATGGATAAGGTTGGGATATAGGTAGAGGAAGCCTGATCCTGGATCAGCGCTCGTGCTAAGCGACGCTTCGTGAAATGGGGGCCCGTGTTTGAAAGGGGGGCGTAGGGCCTGATGAGATTGTCTGCAGAGACACATCAAAGCTCTTTGGAAGCCCGAGGAGAACAGCGAGGCCCAAACATATCTGGAGACCGTTCCCCTGCAGGCTGGAGCCCCACCCTCCCTCCCACCTCCTCCCTCTCACGGTACCATTTCACAGCCTGGCTACGGTCAAAGTCTTAATATTTAAGGATTCGGGGTTGTGCGTTTTTTTTGGGGGGGGGAAGAGGGGGATATCTAGAATGCTCGTGTCTGTCATTGGTTCACATTTCTCGCAGAGACTCAGATGAGCTTTCCGCAAGTCGCCGCGTTTCATCGTGTGCGGCAGAAAACATCCACACAAAGGAGATTACTATGTTTGGTATCCAGGGGCTGAGAGTATATATATGTATGGAGTTAAATCTGGATTTTGTCATCACAGTACATATTGACAAATCTACAAATATGCTTCAGAAACCGTCTGTATCTTTTGCTGTATCCCTAAATGTGTCAAGTGTAGATATTGACTGTTATTTGCCCTGTGGCATTAAATATCAAACACACACACACAAACACACCCACAAATCAACTTGCATATGCATACCCACCACATTTTCCTCTTCTCCACACATCTCACACTCTTACCCATTCCACACACACTCACACGCACGCACTCACGCACCCACACCCACCACCACCACACCTCTACCCACACACACACACACAACTCACACCACTCATCGGACATACACATCCCCTTGCCTCTCACTCACCACACCACACACGCTCTCACACTCACCCACCCTTCCACACACACTCACGCACGCCACCCATGCACCACACCACCACCCACACAACACACACACACAAATACACACACACACACACACACACACACACACCACAAACACCCACAAATCATCTTGCTATGCAGTACCCACGTTTTCTCTCTCTCTCTCACACACACACGCTCTCACACTCTTACCCACACCCCCCTTCCACCACCACACACATACACACACAAAGTTACACTTTCTGATGATAATGTAGTTTTCTACAGTTATTTCCGCGGTTCTGAAATGATCACTGTCTCTTTGATTCAGTCCACAGCGGCTCACTGGCAGTCAAGACAAGCTGTCCCCCCCAAAACAGCAGGAGTGCAGCAGTGTCTCTCATACCCTGTGTCTGGCTGAGTCAGCAAGATTGCTGTCAATTCTTCCAGCCATTTCCTACATCTCCTCAAACTAACTCCCCCCCCCCCCCCCCCCCCCCTGCGCACACCTCCCAACACACACACACACACACACACATATACACATACACAGACACACACACCCGCACACATACTCACATCCCAGTGCCGACAGTTGACTCCTAGCAACCACCTATCAGCTTGAAAAAACCTCCTCTTGCCCGGGCACACCCCCCACCTCTAATCCAATCAGGAAAGTTGCTCTCTTGGGAGGTTCCATGGTGATCACATAATAGGGGGAGGCAGGGGGGATGTGACATATCAGTTGGTCGGGGTCACATTTTATGTCTTTCTCTCTCTCTCTCTCTGGCCATTCCTCCTCCTGGGTCTCGCTGTTGTCCCTGTCATGGACAGCTCCCCGTGGAGTGCGCTGTGATCTCTCGCTGCCTCACCCCCCAGCTTCCTCTTTTTCATTACGATGACAGAGGTGTCTCGGGGTGCTGACTTCACTCCCAACCAAGAGTTCAGGGAGAGGACAGCTGGAGAAGGATGCAGTGTGTGTGTGTGTGAGAGAGAGAGAGAGAGGCAGAACATGAGTGTGTGTGTGATTGTGATTGTGTGAAGCATCTTCTACAGACTGAGAAACAGTAAGTGAAATGCCACAGGTGCACATACACACATTTGCTTGTGCGCACACACACACACACACACATGCATGCACACGTTTGCGTGGACACACACACACACACACACACACACATATTTATATGAATAAAAGCTCACACACACACCCACACATACAGGGGCGGGGGCATGAATACACACGATCATAGCCAAAGTGGGCGTTAAGAGGATCAGAAGATAAGATAGTAAGTGGGGGCTTCGGGGTATTGTCATGAACAGATTTATTTATGTATGTAAATCTGTGATGTAATCATGTTCATTTGTGGAGAGGATATGGGGCTAAAGAAATGCCTCTGAACACTGTATTAAATCCTGTGTCATCTCGTCAAGTTTGGAGCCCCAGAGTGAGCTCTGAGCCAATCAGGGAGGGGGTGGGGGATTTGGGCGGGGACACAGCAAAGTAGACATGAACAATAAGGATTTGTGGAAAAAGAAGAAAGACGGACAATCCGAGCACAGACAGATTGGTATTAGCCGGAGACAGCTGGCTTTATCTGCAGTTATTAACATGGTGCACACAAACTCACACGCACACACGCACGCACGCACGCACGCACGCACGCACGCACGCACGGAAGCATGCATAGTTGTGTACACACAACCTAAAGCAAACAAACACTGAATGCACACATTGATGCATTTACATACACACATATTTACAGTGAGCTTGGTACATTCACACTCTCACACAAACTCACACACACACTCTCTCACGCACACACACACATATACCCTAACACACACGTGCACATGTCCTCACACACACACCCTAACACACACGTGCACATGTCCTCTCACACACACACACACACACACACACACAGTCCTGAGGCCATGCACACAGGCCTACAGTAACAGTACACTAATAGTCCTGTAATACAGAGAGAGCAGAGGAGAGAAAAGGGGATTGAGAGAGAGCACATGAGATTGGAGCAGCAAAGCGAAGCAAAGAAAAATTAAATGGATTTGCATTTTAAAATGAATGCCGCGAGTAGGCCTGCTAATTATTTCAGCTCAGTCCTCCTTTCATGCTATCACTCAATTTCTACCCTTCTCTTTTTTCCACGCCGAGCAGTTAAAGCTTCATTCTGTTTGCTGTATAAAAGGCTGCGCAAAGGTGTCCAGCCTTAATGTGCATGTTAGTGTTTGTCTTTGTGTGTGTGTGTTTTTGTATGTCTGGGCCAGGTTTTGTGTGGGAGTGTTTGTGTTTGTATGCGTATGTTTGTTATTTGTGTGTGTGCGCATGCGTGCGTGCATGTGTGTGTATGTGCGTGTGTGTGTATGTGTGTGCGTGTGGGTGTGAGTGTGTGAGTGTGTGTGTGTGCGTGTGTGTGTCCGTGTGTGTGTGTGTGTGTATGAGTGTGTGCGTCCTGCTGCTCAGGTCCTAGCAGAGCTCCATGCACGGTGAACCAGAGCTCACACACTTATGCCACATTAACCCCTCCTTCTCCCTCTCCTCCCCGCGCTTTCTCTGCATTAATGTAATGTTATATTAACCCCAGTCTGCTCCCTCGCTCCCTCCCCTTCCTGTCCCCCTGCTCCACGCCGCCCCGCGCTGCACTGCGCCGTGCCGCGCCACGCCGTGCTCGTCTGCCTGTAAAAGGTCCTGATGTGAGCTAGGTGTTAATTGGCTGCTGTATCTTCATTAATATTCTCCTTGCGAGTTTTGCTCGTCAAGAAACTGGGCTCGGAAAACTGATGAGTGAGTGATTTTCCTCCAGAGAGGGGGAGAGAGAGAGAGAGAGAGAGAGAGAGAGAAAGAAGGGGAGAGAGAAGAGAAGGAGCAAGGTGCAAAGCCCTTCTATGGGGTCAAAATGAGAGACAGAGAGAGGGAGAGTGGGAGGGCGAAAGAGAGAGAGAGAGAGATGGTGATAAAATACCATGAAAAGAGAAAGACAGAGAGAGGGGGAAAGAGGGAACAGTGTATTATCCAAAAGCAGAATAATCATATTGTTAAATGTCAGTGAATAGACACAGTGAAGGCAGGGTTTCGCTCAGCACAGAACGCTGTTGTTTGTTTTATGGTATAGAAAAAAGAACAGCCCCCCCTTCCCCCTCTCCTCCCGCCCTCTGCTTTAATACTAAATGGCCTAAATGTGCCTCAGAACGCAGATTATAGCAATCCTGCAAGACCGCCATCATCATCATCATCATCATCATCATCATGGCTATTGTCACCTTCACAAAAGGCCTCTTTCAGGGGGGACGGGTGCACACGGAAAGGGGCTCTCAGCTGGGGGGGTATGCAGCCACAGGCCCCCGAGCAGACAGCTGCGGCCTGCGCTCAAGGACCAGGTGCTGCGTGTGTGTGTGTGGGAGGGGGGGTGGCTGAGAACGACGGCGGCGGTGGGTTTGGTGGTAGTCTGGTCCAAATGGAAGGATGCTAGGCCTTTGCGTGGCTAACAGAGTAGTGGTGCATATTTGTGATGCAGCTGTGTTGTGTCCTGTGATTGGGCGCACGAGCCCCAGCTCTATGCAGTAACCACACCCCCATCCCCACCAGCACCTTCCACCACTGCAGTGGGGGAAGGAAGGGGTTAACCTGGGTGAGATCAGCAGGGGAAGGTAGGGGTTACCCGGGTGAAATCAGCAGGGGAAGGTTGGGGTTAACCTGGGTGAAATCAGCAGGGGAGGGTAGGGGTTAACCCGGGTGAAATCAGCAGGGGAAGGTTGGGGTTAACCCGGGTGAAATCAGCAGGGGAGGGTAGGGGTTAACCCGGGTGAAATCAGCAGGGGAAGGTAGGGAGCACAGGCAGCATGTAACGGACTGTGTTAGAGAGCACAGGTAGTGTGTAACTGAATGTGTTAGTCAGAGAGCACAGGTCGTGTGTAACTGACTGTGTTAGTCAGAGAGCACAGGTCGTGTGTAACTGACTGTGTTAGTCAGAGAGCACAGGTTGTGTGTAACTGACTGTGTTAGAGAGCACAGGTAGTGTGTAACTGACTGTGTTAAAGAGCACAGGTTGTGTGTAACTGAATGTGTTAGTCAGAGAGCACAGGCAGCATGTAACGGACTGTGTTAGAGAGCACAGGTAGTGTGTAACTGACTGTGATAGTCAGAGAACACAGGTAGTGTGTAACTGACTGTGTTAGTCAGAGAGCACAGGTCATGTGTAACTGACTGTGTTAGTCAGAGAGCACAGGTTGTGTGTAACTGACTGTGTTAGTCAGAGAGCACAGGTAGTGTGTAACTGACTGTGTTAGTCAGAGAGCACAGGTTGTGTGTAACTGACTGTGTTAGTCAGAGAGCACAGGTAGTATGTAACTGACTGTGTTAGTCAGAGAGCACAGGTAGTGTGTAACTGACTGTGTTAGTCAGAGAGCACAGGTTGTGTGTAACTGACTGTGTTAGTCAGAGAGCACAGGTTGTGTGTAACTGACTGTGTTAGTCAGAGAGCACAGGTAGTATGTAACTGACTGTGTTAGTCAGAGAGCACAGGTAGTGTGTAACTGACTGTGTTAGTCAGAGAGCACAGGTAGTGTGTAACTGAATGTGTTAGTCAGAGAGCACAGGTAGTGTGTAACTGACTGTGTTAGTCAGAGAGCACAGGTTGTGTGTAACTGACTGTGTTAGTCAGAGAGCACAGGTTGTGTGTAACTGACTGTGTTAGTCAGAGAGCACAGGTAGTGTGTAACTGACTGTGTTAGTCAGAGAGCACAGGTAGTGTGTAACTGACTGTGTTAGTCAGAGAACACAGGCAGTAACTGGTGTCACACCTTCAGTGTGGAGAGATGAGGGCGGGGTCATCATGTCCGTCCCTCCTTTGAAGCTGTGTGTCTTCTGCAGTGGGCTTTTGGTCTGCTTTGGTGGGGGGAAAATGAGTGATCTGTGGGTGAAGAGACAGAAGCGGGGTCACTGGGTTGCCAGATCTGCAGTGCCGGGGGATTTTCCCCCACCCTCCCCCCCGTGGAGATATAGACAGGGGAAGAGCAGCCCCACTGAACTGCTAAAATCACCCAGCGGGGGTGGGGGGGGGGGTTTTGCAGACGCAGCACACCCAGTTAAGGGTAATGTTTTCCAGAACGGGGAATGCTGAAATTAGATTTGCTTTACATCCCTGAACCCAAGACAGTCTCGTATTTATTTTCAGAATGTATTTATTGTTCAGAATAGTTCTGTCAAATCACCGGAAAAACATCCTGGGTGTGTCCCAAACAAACTTATCATTTCGTCATGAAAACAAAATGTCATGGAGGACAGCTCTCGGGCCTACTCGACTTTCTCTAATATTCTTCAGCAACATGCTGCATCTTGTCATCTGAACATGGTGTCGCACAACAATCCAAGTCCAAAAATTGACTTGTTAGTGGAAGTATGAGTAGTTTGGATGTTCAAGGCAATTTTCTGGCTGCTGAAACAATTTCCCATCTTCCCTGATGCATGTTTTCACATAATTACAGATGTGACGTAGCTGTTCTGCTCTTAAGGTTTCTGAGCAATTTAAGGGATGTTATTTTTACACATGATTCAGCAGACGTATGCGTCACCAATCTCCACTTCCGGTTTTATTACTTTTGGCAAGATCAGTAAGCAAATTTGACTGGAACGGGCTTTTGAGCGCGTTGTGACTCTCCATCACTTAGACCTGATGGAATTAACCCATTCTGGAGTGACAATATCTGAGTGACATTCCAACGCTGCTCCTGCGATGTTCATCAAGAATCCGGGATAAACTTTGTGGGGCGTGGTGCACCTGGGAATCCGTTTGTGCTGGGAAGGTGCGCTTCAGATTTCCTGACGTTCCTGACGGGAATCTTCTGGAGTGCCGAACGCTGCTACCTGGGCAGCCTCCCTGCGTGAAGCATTACCACCGTTTGATCAATCCTGCTGGGTTGCTAGACTCTCAGATTATATAGGGTTCAGTATATACTGAGCCTGCAGCGTTGCAGATTATATGGAGTTTGTGAATCCAAGCAGTAGGATGCCGAATTCAGAGCAGACCCACCATAGCAATAAAATGGGAAATAACCCATTTTTACTTCTTGGCTATGAACAGTCATCAAAAACAACCAAGAGCTTAAAACAACTAAAGGGAGATTTCATTTCACAAATTAGTTAGTATGCTTTGTAGTTTAATGTCTTGTTCAGCTGATACATTCACAAAGATCCAATTTAGTGCCTTTTATGATTAAAAGACTGTTTTAAAATATGAAATATGGGATTGTGAAACTTCGGTCTAAATGGTGCATCCTTTGCCGTTTGCTATCTATGGTTCTGACTCTTAGAGTCTTAAGGTTGTATCCTTTGCTGTTTGCTATCTATGGTTCTGACTCTTAGAGTCTTAAGGTTGTATCCTTTGCTGTTTGCTATCTATGGTTCTGACTCTTAGAGTCTTAGGGTTGTATCCTTTGCTGTTTGCTATCTATGGTTCTGACTCTTAGAGTCTTAAGGTTGTATCCTTTGCTGTTTGCTATCTATGGTTCTGACTCTTAGAGGCTTAGAGTTGAGTCCTTTGCTGTTTGTCCCCACGTGATCTATGACTGTTGCGTTACCGCTCGCTCGCTTGCTCACTCTCTGCGGTCCTCGGGGACGCCATCCCGTGCCGTATATCACTCAGGTGCAGGAGCCACTCAGGTGACGCGCGTATGAGACGGATCGCCACGCTCGGGGATCTTGAGAGAGATTAGAGAGTTCACGGGGAGGAAGGAGAGGCAGGTGATGAGACAGTGGAGGGGTGGGGGGGGGATTAGGAGCGAGAGGGGGAGGTATGGAGAAAAAGTAACATACAGAGACCTTAAAAAGAAGAGAATATGGGGGGGGGGGGGAAATATAGACAGCATAGGATAGAGAGAGAGAGAGAGAGAGAGAGAGAGAGGGAGGGAGGGAGGAGAACAGACAGCTGAGAGGGAAGTTCAGGCTTTCACCGCCGGAGGAAAGCTGGAGGAACTGGAACCTGGGGGAAGAAACAAGGATAAACAAGCTGTCATGTGACCATCAATTCAGTCTCAGGATACGGACACACACGCACACACACACACACCACACCTTTTCCAAAATTAAACCATTTGGGAGAAATGTAGAATTTAATTGTCGTCTCGATCTTGAATTCCCCACCTGCCTTCCCTGCTCCCTCCTCCTCCAAACTGCATGGGGGATGAAAGTTCTAATCTCTGGATAAATAGCGTGTGCGGGCTCTGCCGGTCCCGCTCCTGACACCAGCGCTGATACGGAGACGCAGGGATGGGTCCGCCACCCATAACGTGCCCTGGGCATCAGGCTTCCCAGGTATCCATGCTCTCAGGAGTGGCTCAGAATCCTGATATCTATGGTGCTAAATGCTCCAGCGACCCCCTGGCATACTAAACAGCAGCCGGGATCCTTGTGAGGATGCAGAAGTGCTTAATATTTCCATCACGGCCTGGCTGGGACCCCTTAAGTGCTTGGACAACACTTATTCCATTGTGGTGCCAAACGGAGCCCATTAAAAATTTGATTTGGATGTGAATTGGGCGGGGGGGGGGGGGGGGGGGGGGAAGAAAGGGGGGGGACAGAGTGAACGTGTACGCACACAGGGCTATCCCATAATAGCACACACACTGGCTGGCCTCTTTAAGGGGGCAGACAGGACCATGGGTAATTATGATGAGGGGAAGGGTCAAGGCTTAACACACACAAACACACACACACACACACACATAAATACACAGCATATGCCCACAAACACACGAATATAGACATGCATGCACACACACTCCCAGACATGCACATATGCATGTGTCCACATATGCAAACACACACACACACACACAGATGTACACACTCACACGCACCCACACACACATAAATACACAGACATGCACGCACACACACACACACACACACACACACACAGACATGCATGCACGCACGTGCCCCCACACACACGCGCTGCCCCCTGAATAGGCCAATCATAAAACATGCCATTACATTACAGAAGGGATGTTCCCCAGCTCAGAGCCCCCTCTGTGCGCCCCATGACTGCCCCCCAGTCCCGCAATTGTGAGAGGAAGAAGAGGCGTCGCACAAAAGCAGCGGTCAAACAGATACAACTATATACCCTGAGTGAATAGATATGCGCAGCCATAAAGTGCGCATCTGTTTGGGGACCTCAATGCCTGCCATTGTCACTTCCTCACCCACAACCCGTACAAAGATAACAAATATGTTGAGTATGCATCTACACACACACGCGCACACTCTCCCTACACAAACACAAAGCGGTGAGGGCGAGAGACCCAGCGGAGTGTGGAATATATAAGGAGGGGTGACAGAAGGATAGGCTGCTGTGAGACTGAGGCGAGAGAGAGCAGGCCGGGGACTGGAATTTACAGGAAGATCATTAAAAACCCTACAAGCAGGAAAGGAAGAGCGTGGAGTGAAAGATTTGGAGAGATCCGCAACTCAGCTTTTTTTTTTTTTTGACTTTTTACTGTGATGTCTTGACAAGGGCCAGGAGGACGCGAGAAAGAGAGAAAGAGGAGAGAAAACCGAAAACAGGGAGCACTCGGGGGGTGAGGTGGACACGGAGGAACAGAGAGGAAGGAGCTGGGTAAAAGAAGACGTCCAAAGCGGGAAGGAAACTTTGAGAGACGGTTTTTTGGCAAGGTCCCATCTGTCCTTAGATAAACGCGTTTGGTATCGAGCGGGTGGCCATTAGCGTGGAGGGCTGGTGTCGCACGCTAACGCTGCGCAGCGCCTTCGCCGGCGCTGTCCTGCCCTGGCGCTCTGCCGTGGCTTCCTCTGATCAGCTTGTATCACACGGCATTACAATTCAGCTCAATCTCCGGCCATTTCCTCTCCTGGTGGCGCCTTGCATCTTCAGCCCGTCGCTGCAGAACTTGCTGAAATGCCAGCTCCTCGCGCCGCGTAGGAGGACCGGACCAGGAGTGGGCGTCAACGCTGAAATCGGCCGACCGACCCCGGCTTTTTTTTTTTTTTATTGCGGAGAGGCTGAGTTGACACACGGGTAGCGGCCCAGAATAGCGTTCGCAGCTGTGAGGTGCTGCTGCCCGCCGCTGCGTCCTGTCGGAGTTTCGAGTCGCGCGCGTGGCTTTCCAAACCACATCTGTCCTGTCCACAGCGTCACAAAGGCGGCTTTAAGCCGGGCGCGTTCGGCGTGACGCGGGTGAAAGACGGCCGCCTGCTCCCGGAGCGTGGTGAAACCGCGGCCCAAGCCCGGCACAGAGGAGCCATTGAAGGGGTGCCCCCCCCACCCACCCCCCGCCCGGCCCCCTACACCAGCTCAATACACAATGAATGCGGCCCTGCGATCTCTCCATTTTTCCCTCCCTCTCTCCTCCCTCCTCCTACACACTGCCATCCTGCTCTCCCTCAGCCGTAAGTACACCCCTCCCCCTTTCTCATCCCCACCATCCTCCCTTCCATCTCTCCGCCAATCAATCTGTCATGGGTGGTGGGGAGGGGGGGGGTGGAGAGAACGTAAAAGGAAAGGAAAAGAGAGATGGAGCGAGATAGACAGAGTGATGGACAGGGTGTGTTGGAAAGCAAAGGGGCGGAGTTTGCTGGAGAATGTAGAGGAGGAGGAATACAGAGAGAAAGGAGTGAATAGAGAGAGGAATAGAGAAAGAGAAAAAGAGGGATGGAGAGAAGAATAGAGGGAAAAAAACAAAGGGAATGAGAGGGGAATACAGGAAGAAAAAGAAAGGGAAGGAGAGAGGAAGAGAGGAAGAAAGAGAGGGAAGGAGAGAGGAACAGAGGAAGAAAGAGAGGGATGGAGAGAAGTAGGGGAGGAGGGAACTTACAATGTAGAGAATAAAAGTGGAGGAAGACAGAGTAATAAAGGAGAGAATGTGTTTGGTAGCCAAAGGGAAGGCTGGGCAGTGAAGATCCAGTGGAGGAATGGAGGGAGAAAAAGAAGGACAAGAGAGGGAAGAAAGAGAGGGAAGGGGCAGGGTTTTTAGAGAACATGAAGAGCAAGAGATGGAGGGAGAAAAAGGGAGGAATGTTTGAAGGATAGAGGGATCCTGTGGAATGAGGGAATGGGGCGACGATAAACAGAGATAGAGGGATGAGACGGAGGAGAGGGTTAATGAAAGAAGGAGGACCTTTTTTTGTGAATACTCGATGCATGTAAGCAGAGAGAGGAGAATGTGGAACATGAAGAGATGAAGGCAAAAGAACAAAGTAAAATGTTCACTATTCATGCTCAACTTGTGTTGCGGCACATTTCGGTCTGACAGGGTACATGCGATTCTCCGCCAGACTCATACTTTACTCTCGTGAAGTTAAATTAGCACTGAATATTTTACTGTGAAGAGGAGGGAGAAAAAAAAACAGAGAAGGGGCGAAGTTAAAAGCGAGAGCAAGAGCGAGAGAGGGAAACAGAAAGGGCGAGAAAAGAGGGGGAAGAATGGAAAAGTGAAAAGAAAGAAAGAACTCCCCTCAGCAGCCTGAGGGACAGAGAACATGACTACTGCTTTTTGCAGGGAGGGGTTCTGATTGGCTGATGGGAGGGGATGGCTCATTGGCTGATGGGGAAGTCATGGTTAATAGCTCAGGTAGTGTCAGTGCCATTTGTAAATTAGTGTCTATGTAAAGGTATAAATGTGTAAATGTAGTCTCATTGGCTGTGGATAGAAACCTGCCTGGTAGAAGTACAGGTAGTGTGTAGCTTAGGCTTTTAGAATGGCCTTCTTTTGTGCACACACTAAGAGAATTTTAATCTAATTTAATTAAGAAGTACATTTTCTGTGGGTTGACAGGGATGGGCGGAAGAGAGAGAGAGAGAGAGATGACTCTGGCCCATTATATACGGATACGCATTTTTCCGTGTTGATTTAAACGTTCCTAATTTGAATTTGAAATGCTGAGAGAGGGAGGGAGAGGCGTAGGTGAAAGCTACGCAGATCTAGCGCGTTGTTGTTCCGGCTCTTACGCTATCTCTGTAGGCGAATCGATGTGTAATTGCAGGGTAAATAAATCTGTAAGCTTGCCGCTTTTGTTTGTATGGCAGCGCCGTTGGGTGCTGTGTCGGGTTTCGTCTGCTGCCGTCCAGGATGGCTCAGAGAAGTGGCTTGAACCCTAAAAGCTGGATAAGCAACTGGAAATGGAGAGAAAGGGAGGGGGGGGTGTAGAGAGAGAGAGAGAGTGAGAGGGACGCAGGCAGGTGTTGTAACACAGGTGTCTATCCTCAGAGTCATAAAAAAGGGGTAGAAGAAAATTTGTATTTTCAGAAAGACCACAGGCTTGACTCTGTCAAACATGCTTAGTCTATTTTAGGGCATATGCAAAACACACTTTATGTTACAACATTATTCCCTTGGAGCGTGTTATATTTTATTAGAGGTTGGCAAAAACATCCTTTGCAATGTGCTTTTCGGTCTGAATTGGAACAGCATATAGGCCCTTACAGAAGCTAAGTATATTGGATTGAATGTTTCCCGTTTCCGCAAATTTTGTTTGTAAACATTGTGTTTGACGAGCTTTAGTAACATCGTGTCTGAGTATGTGTTTATTTCTTGATGGAGCTGTGGAAAATCGACACAAATAATGATACAAGCTTTTATTTATGTGTCAGGTTTTTTTTTCATGTGGCGATGATGTATATGAAAACAACATTCGAACGTGTGTCAGCATGAAGCATGGTGCAGCTCGGTAACTATAGAAACATTTAGACCATAATATCTACAGGAGAGGAAGGAAAAGTGAAAAGAGGGGTAGAGGAGAGAGGGACTGAATGTGAAGGTTGAAGAATGAATTCAAGCGCTGAAGGTCAAAGGTCCAAATCTGGTAGCTGGGAAAGGAGGGAGAGATGGACAGAGATGAAAGAGAGATGTAGGGAGATTTGGAAAGCAGGGGCATGCTGAAACTGTCCAATGGAGAGGGAGAATCAGAAGAAAAGGGGGATGAAAGAGAGAGAGAACATAGATTGGCTTATAATGAGGGAGGATACAGAGCTGGAACGAGAACTGAGGAGAGAAGAAGAAACGTAGAAACGAGAAATAAAGGAAACTGCGTCCATCGCAGAAGTAATGAGAGAACAGAGAGTGAGGGAAGAGAAAGAGTGAGAGAGACACTTGCTGCCTTTTTCTACTCATTGCGTGTTTCGCCTCATCTCTCTCTCTCTCTCTCTCCGTCTCTCCAGGATAAAAGGGGGTGAGCATGCAGCGGTCTTGAGCTGCAGAACAAATCACATTTACTGAGAGATGGAAACAAAATAGGGGGAAGAGAGGAGGAATACAGACAGAGAGAGAGAGAGAGATGAAAAGAGGGAGAAAGGGCAGCAGTGGAAGTGAAGGAGAGGGAGGGAGGGGGAGTGGGGGATGAGGACACACAGAGAAGAAGGAAAAGAAAGTGGAAGCCAGAAAAGAAAAATAAGAGCTGGAGGGAGACTGAGGGGGAGAGAGAGATGGAGAGAGTGAGAGAACGAGGGAGGAAGGACAGAAAGAGAGGATTACTGGAGAGAGCAGGTGGAGAGAGAGAGAGAGAGAGAGAGAGCGTAGGTGTGAAGGAGGGAAAGAAAGAGATTAGAGTAGAAAAGAAGGCAGGGGGGAGACAGAATTTCGAGGCTGATAGAGAAATGGAAACGGGGATCGAGCAACAGCGGAGAGAGAGAAAGAAAGAAAGAGGGAGAAAGAGTGTGAGAGCAGGGGGAAGTCAGGAGGGAGGGAGAGAAATAGAGCTCTAGATAGAGAAGAATAGAGGGATGGGAAAAGCGACAGAACGAGGTAATGAGAAAAAGAGATGGAGCAAGATTTGTAGAGGATTATGTTTTATTTATAGTTTTTTTTTATGGGGTTTGATTGGCACTGCACTAGATTCCTCGGAGAGACAGAATTTTAATTTTAGACCTGAGAAAGGGAGGAGAGGAGAAATCTCAACCTGTCAGCGTTTTTTCACACGGTCTGCTTGGTATCTCAAAACAAAAAAAAAAAAAAAACAAAAAAGCTCAAAAAAAAAAAACTTGTTGTCTAACCTGAAGCTAATGCACAGACTAACACAGACTAATATGGAGCAGAGGGGAGAGGACGGTGGTTGGGGTTGGGGTTGGAGGGGGGGGTGGTGGTTGGGACGAGAGCAAGTTAATGGGGAGAAAAAGCTTACAGAGGTGCAATGGAGAGAGAGCACAGGTAGCTGAGGTATGGATTATGGATTGAGGACAGAATCGAGTTGGATGGCGCTGGGGGGGGTTGGGGGTTGAGAAAGATATTGAATGAGAAGTCAAAAACTGCCGGACGGAAATGCATAGGAACAATTGTTTTAGGAGAGTGGGAGGTGTGTGTGTGCATATGTGTGTGTGTATGTGTGTGTTTTGCACTATGTCAGGCATTATTTCACTTCGTTTGCCCGACCTCCCCTCCCCCCCAACCCCCACCCTCCCCCATGCGCTCTGAAATCACAGCGGTTCGGTTTGCGGACGGCCCGGCGGGATGGGGTTGGGGGGCGGTGCTTCTACATCCAGCCGTTTTTCAGGTCGCTAATACGGCGTGTGGAGGCAGCCATCCCGATTTATCGAGGCGAATTGCAGTTCACCTGGCGGTTTCCCAAACAATCTAATTCACACTGCCACACCCCCCCCATGCCCCTCACATAACTCACTGCCTCCCAGGGACCATTAGACACTCACAGATAAGCCCCCGTTTATTTATTTTGTATATGCGTTTATTTATTTATTTGTTCTTATGTCTGAAGTTATTGCCGGTCTGTGCGATGTTTGGCCCCCTGTAAATAAAGCCCCTTTTTCACCCTGGAAGCATTGATCTGTTATCAGGTTGCAGCAGCCCACAGCGGCGCCACACTGCCACCACATGGCCACCGTGGGCGCTGCGTCCTCACTGCGCTCCGAGTTTTTTCTCCCTTTATTTATCCGTTTTTCATACCGTCAGTACAGTGGTTCAACTATCGATCGGATTGCCTTCTCCCTTAATGTAATTTGGTGCTTGCTGAGTGTATTATTGTGGGCTGAATTTAATGGGGTCAGGAATAATAATTGTGTAGCTGCTATTTTTCCCCCCCTATTTTTGTCAGTATTGATATTCACCGGTACCACAACTAGATGAAACTTCAACCCCGAGTTAGGGCTGTCACCAGGCCCGGATTATTTCATCTGCAGCTGCGCAGTGAATGCGGTCGGACGCTCGCTCGTTTGCGGCCGCACACGCCCGGTGGCGAATGGCGCTATTGAACATGAGAGCGGTTCCTGAATGGAATGCGTGATGCCATTATGACGCTCATCCCCGCGTCACCAGATTCTTCCAGCTGTGGTGTTGCCGAACACTTCGGTGACTGTACATTTCCTGTCCCATTTCCCCTCTTTCGGGCTGATCCCATTGGCTCAGCACGAGTGTTCCAATCTGCGTCAGCCTGTCCTATACCCCTCACCCCCCCCCCCCCCCCCCCCAAATTTCCATGAAGAGCCTGCAGCTGGCGGGGCGCTGAAGTGCGCTAAATAGCTGCTCAATTAGCGCTATTTTCACCTCGCAATCGAAGCCATTCAGCAACAACTCCGGCTGAATACGGCGTCTCCTCGCGAATAATTACGGCTAAGTTTCAATGTGCGCAGCGGTTGCTAGCCAGTGGTCGCCGGGTGTCTTTTGATATAATGACGCCACTACAACCAGCATCATTAAAACAAAAAAGGCTTCAAGTAAAAAATCCGCGAATGCCAGCGTAGTGACTAATAACAGTCATTAGAATAATAATTAGTGCAGCGATGGCATTGCGGATTTCCCAGATATGAATCATAATATTGATGAAGAGAACTGGATTAATAATAGCAACAGTTATGATTGTAATTGTGCAGAGTTTGAGCGCGCCCGCCCGCTCGCTCTTTGTCTCTGTCGCATCTTTCTCGCTCCCTGTCTCTCATTTTGGCTCCACTCCGACACCGCCAATGTTTTATTAACCCGCTTCGATCCCGGAGTCGGACTCGGAGGTGCAGGTATCGGGAGGGATAAAAAATCGGGTGGAATTAAATTTAGATGAAGCTAGATTAGAGAGCAGCTCAGTGTCTTCACTAAAGAAGCCTGCTGTCCCCAGACTCTATCTCTCTCCCCTCCTCCTGTCTTAATCACATGGAAACATATTTCTTATTTCCAGGCAGCTTCTTCAGCAGGCCTTGTTTTGTCATGTCTTCTCTTTCATCCCATTCCGTAGGGCCTGTGCGCACACACATGCGCACACACATATACAAATACTCATGTTCATGCAACAACGCTCTGTACAGTACTGCAGGTCACTGTGAGTAACGCTTTGTACAGTACTGCAGGTCTCTGTGAGTAACGCTCTGTACAGTACTGCTGGTCTCTGTGAGTTACGCTCTGTACAGTACTGCAGGTCTCTGTGAGTTACGCTCTGTACAGTACTGCAGGTCTCTGTGAGTAACGCTCTGTAAAGTACTGCAGGTCTCTGTGAGTAACGCTCTGTACAGTACTGCAGGTCTCTGTGAGTAACGCTCTGTACAGTACTGCAGGTCTCTGTGAGTTACGCTCTGTACAGTACTGCAGGTCTCTGTGAGTAACGCTCTGTACAGTACTGCAGGTCTCTGTGAGTAACGCTCTGTACAGTACTGCTGGTCTCTGTGAGTTACGCTCTGTACAGTACTGCAGGTCTCTGTGAGTTACGCTCTGTACAGTACTGCAGGTCTCTGTGAGTAACGCTCTGTACAGTACTGCAGGTCTCTGTGAGTAACGCTCTGTACAGTACTGCAGGTCTCTGTGAGTAACGCTCTGTACAGTACTATGGGCCACCATGAGTAATACAGTGTACAGTACTGCAGGTCGTGTGGTGAAACGTTGTTGGTCAGTCGAGCCAACTGTTAAGCAGCATAGAGGGAGAGAATTATGACTGACAGGCTAACTTCTCTCTCTCAGTCTCTCTCCATAACCCCCCCACCCCCCTCGTCTCTCCCAATTTAAATGAAATTCAGTTTAAATGATCCATGGCATGACATGCTCTGAAACACACGCACCTTGCCAAAGCAGTTAAGAGCAAACCAATGAATAAAATAACAATCAATCATAATAACCAAAACAACAGCCGATGAGAATAGCAGCGTTAATTATATGAATAATAACGGCTATTCATATTTTTTTTTTAAAAAATTGAATAGATGAATGATAATGACAGTGGAAATAGCGTGTGACATTTTGGGGAGACTAGGGGTCAGTTCTGTCTCGTCGCTGGCGGCTGCTGGCTACATAATGTACCTCTAAATTTGTGCAGCACTCTCACTCCCCAATGAAGGATTTATAATTTCTGAATGGAGAGAAAAGGTCCAAGGCAGTCTTCATGGGTAAATATAAAGGGCCTTCGCTGCACTGGCTCCTTCAGAGAGCAGATATTAAAACTCTCAGTCGGTGTCCTGGCCGCAGCCTCGGTCTGTGCAAACCCACTCTCAGCCCCAAGGCTGCAGCCCGGACAACTTTGTGGATTTTTTACGTCTGTTCTCCGAATGAGCCGATGCAATAAAGAGCTTTTATATTCGATCATCAAGACCGCCCTTGATCGCTCGCTCCTCTGAAATGGAGTACCGCTTTCAGCACTCTTTTGTGTCTTCATTCTTTGTGCTCGATCTAAAGAAGATCCCGTAATGAGGAATTGTCATTGCCCTATTCATTCATGTCTTAAGTGTTCATATATGTATCCAGTGATTTCGGTTTAACTGTTAGGGACAGATGCACATAAATATAGATGGCTGTGGAGTAACAATCCAGTGAAATGAGCCGTTTCATGCACTGCGTATGCTAATTTCCGGGGCTTGTGTCCACATGAGTCTTTGGGTTGTTTACTGCCTCTTTCTCTCCTGTTCTCTGGTACAGTCCTTGGATATTTTTCTTCATTTGGCCATTTCCTGCCTCCAAACCAAAGACCACAATTAGTACTGTTTTTCTCTTTACCCTCTGTGCCCAGTTTTACCCCTGTCTCTCTACCCTCCCATGATTTTGTTCTGATGAGTAACGTAGAGGTTGCGGGTTCAGATACTAGGCAAGGCACTGCAGTTGTATTCTTGACCAAGGCACTGCTCCTGAATGACTTAAGCAAATATCCAGCGGCAAAAATGGACAGTGTGTTAAAATATAAGCTGTGTGAGTCGCTCTGGAAAAGAGCCTTTGCTAAATGCTAAACAGTGAAATGTCACAGAGCTATTGTGACTCATTATTGATGGGTTTGTAATTGTTGGTGTCTCTCTCTCTCTCTCTCTCTCTGATTCTGTGGTGCTGCAGTCCGGTGCCAGGCGGTCCAGGCTGAGAACGTGACGGTTCTGGAAGGCGGCACGGCCCAGATCTCCTGCAGGCTTCAGAACTACGACGGCTCCATCGTGGTGATCCAAAACCCACGCCGGCAGACCCTGTTCTTCAACGGGACCAGAGGTGAAGAGTGGGGCGGGGGGAGGCAGGGGAATCCTAGAGCAACAGTGTACCAAGGAACTGGACTTCCACCTCAGAGGTTGCCAGTTCAGCTCCTCGGCAGATAGAACACAGCCAGAGGTTGCTGGTTTGATTTCCAGGCAGGGTGCTGGCACTGTACCCTTGAGCAAGGTCCTTCAGCAGAGCTGCCGCAGTGAATACCCAGCTCTATAAATATGCGCATAAAAATGTAAGCGGTGTAAGACACTCTGCTAAACGCCTGAAATGTGATGCACCTACAGTGACCCGCGGTAGTCTCAGAAACCCAGATGGTCTCTGACGGCCTGGCCCCTCCATCTGGGATGGGCACTTGCTGTAGCAGTGATCGGTGCAGACTCTCAGGAGGCGGTTTGAGAGAGCGCGGTGGCAGCGCACAGGTTTTATGGCTCTGAACCGTGTTGCTTTTACCCGCTTTATCGCGGAGAGGTTTGCCGGGGGAGGGAAGTGGTGGTCGACCCCGTCGTGACCCCTGCCTGCCCACCGTGGATGGAATGCCCAAGGATCAGTTTTGCCTTTTGGCTCTGAATGGATAAGGTTGGAAAGTGGACAGCATAAAACTGATCCTAGATCAGCACTACTACTGATATGTTTCAAAAATAAAGGTCCTGATCTCAGATCAGTTTTGTACTTTGCCTCATAATAGATAAGGTTGCGATATAAACAGGTGTGCACTGATCCCAGATCAGAGTGGGATTAGAACTCAGGGCTATATTCAGTTGGCCTGTTTTACATTCATTGGTCTGTTTTAGAGCGGACGCAATTTAATCAAAACAGACTCTGCATTATGTAATATATTTTCTTTGACTCTGCTAAATTTCATCTGAGACAACCAAACATGTCCTGTGGGATGTGTTCTCTTATATTTAATATGGCGTTGCATATCCCTTTAAAGAGACCAAGTTTGTTTGAGGCAATCCAAGCCTAAGTGCGTTTGATTAAATGTGGCCCTTAGTTGGGGGGGGGGGGGGGGGTGGGGGTGGTGAGGGAGCAGACTTTGATTCATGGGTCTTTGGACCCAAGACACAAAAACTTTTCCTTCAAGAGACAACAAACCACCGCAGAGACGCTGATTAATCAGTGTGTATTTATGAGTGGGTTCAGCCCTACGTACCCCAGAGGGGCGTGGGTGAGAGATTTACTCCTGTTGCACCCACAGAATGGGCTGGACTGGACACCCTGTCAGTCAAACCCCGGCATGGGCCAATCACAAAGACCTCGCCCTCCATAGCCAAGCGCTCGTTCACATTACCCAGCGCTGATAAGTTATAATGAATGACAGCTCCACTGTGTAGCTTCAGTCTCCTGATTCTGGCATAGAGGTGAGGCTGTTTGGGGCTGGCTGAATGGCTAACCCCGTTTTGGCACCACTCCAGCACGACTGTCTGCGTTCTGTGCCAGTGTGTGGATGGATCCCATGGTCTGGTTTGAAATACAGCAGCCCCAGGCATAATCAGGTGCAGTGTCGCCCAGGAAGTGAAGAATGATGTCTGTCACACACTGCTCACCAGCGACCCCTGCTGGCCAGCCAGGCACTTGCAGTCCACCGGCACATGAAGCGTCCCCTTCCAACCCCGACCTTAACTCACAGGCCCGCGGCGTGAGAAGATGCAAGGTCTCACATCACGTGTTTTCAGAGGAGAGCGCATGCTTGTCCGCGGTCTCCCAGATTGAGGACGGAGGTAGCAGCAATGAGAGCGGGACGACTAGGAATTCCAAAGTGGGAGAAAAAAGGCGTGAAAAAAAAACCTAAAAGGAAAAAAAAGAGGCGCCTAAACTCTCAAACGAAGGACCCCCGGAGAGCCAACGCAGCAGAGAGCCAAGACCATCCTCATTTGCATTCTGTTCCTTCACTTCAATTTAACGCACGGATTTTGGCAACCAAATTTAGTCAATTACTATCATTTGAAACAACATATTTAGCCAGTGGTGTGTTTACGTTCTTCTGTGTAAATTGGACTGGAAAGCCACCCGGAAAAGGCACCAACTAACCAACTTTGTTGGAACTGTGAAGATTTTTTTTTAATTAAGTGTGTAATTAGACTGTTGTCTCACTCTCAGATGGCAAACCCATCCGCTCCACTGTCTGAATTAATTCTCCTTTTGAAAAAAAGTGCAACATCGTTTGGTTTACACTTCAGGATTTCTGAAGCGTTTTTAATTGGCTGGCTATTTGAGAACCTGCCACTAAGAGAACACGACTCATCAGAGGGGAGCAACAAGGCACATCCCTGCAGCCTGGACGGGGCTACGACCAAATAAAGTGGCCAATATTCAATCAAACACTTATGGAATTCTTTAGGGGAATGTGCAATTCAGTCAAAACAGACCTTATATAGTATATACGATAATATTTCAGGCTAAAAAGAAGACAAAATCAAAATAACATTTTTCCTTGTCTCCAATTTCTGAAATACTCTGAGGAAAGGCCTTCACATTGACTTTACGTTACCAATGACTTTATATCGACGCTGCAGCGTGAAATCGCTTTAGACTTAATTGCACATGCCTGTAGAGAGACAGAGTTTGTTTGACTGGCTGTAGCCTTACGGCCTGGCTTTACCTGTGTAATGATATTTTTTTTTAAAAAAACCCTGGCTTGAACATGCATATGGATCTTGAATGACCCCCCCCCCCCCCCCCCCCCCCCCCGCGACATTGGCGTTTCCTACTTGTAATTCCGTTGCATTGAGGCGCCCTGGTAGGAGAAAACCAGGCTGAACACGTTGTGGCATTTAACTGCCATATCCTGGAGAGAAATCCATCTGAACATTTTGTCAGGAAGAGGTTTTTGTCGGGAACATTTTCTCACATTTCAGAGGCTCTCTGGTAGTATGGTGGGCCCACATACACCGCACACACACACACACGCGCACACACACACACACAGTCTGTTACATCTTTGACATAATGAATTATGATGAAAGGAGCTACACAAGGGTACCGTGATTTCTTTCGCGCAGAGATGAATTCAAAGAAAAGGAAGTGAGTGTGGTGCAAAGGGCCCTCTCAGGCAGTCAATACAAAGAGAGTTTTGGGATTTTATCAGACAATGGCAATCGAGTTTCTGTCACAAAATGACAGTTATTACCATTATTTGTTATTGTTATTTTTTTGCTCATTGATTTTTTTGTTTTTCTTTCGTAACAAAAAGGGGAGTAATTTTCTGTTCCTCCTGCTCAACTTTTCCTCTCTCTTTTCCGTTTCCCTCTCTCAGCGCCACGTTTTAAGGATAAGAGGATGATCGTTTAGCCAATGAGATGCTCAAACCTACCCTTCCTCCTGCTTTTCTCTCTCTTTCTGTCTCTCTATCTCACAGTTCTGTTCTCCCTTTTCCTCCTCTACCTCTCCTTCTCTTTCTGCTATTCATTCTCTTTTCTTTCATCTCCCTCCCATCCCTTGTTATTTTCCTGTTCCTCCCAATCCCCCTCTCTCCTCGCAATCGTTCATCCTGCACTCATCCTCTGGCACTGTCCCTTCTGCCACCTATCCTTATTCCACCACTTCAATCGTCCTTCACGCTCTCTCTCTATTTCTACCCTATTGATCCCCCTCTCTCTGTTCTCCCTTCTTCTTCTTCTCTCTCTCTCTTTCTCTCCTCCTCTCTCTGTCTCTTTATTTCTCTGTGTATCTCACTCTCTATCTCTGTCACTGTCCCTTGTTAATTTCATCTTATTGTAATTTTTTGTGTAACATCGTATAGTGTGTGTGAGTATTTACTGATGTGTGTGCTGTGATATGGAGATGGTCAGGTCCCATTTGAGTTTCGTCACACAATCTCTCTCCCTCTCTCTCTCTCAGCGCTGAAAGATGACCGGTTCCAGATGGTTCTGTTCACCCCTCGGCTGGTCCGGATCACCCTCAGCAACGTCAGCGTGTGGGACGAGGGCGGCTACTTCTGCCAGCTCTACACGGACGACACGCACCACCAGGTGGCCACGCTGACCGTCATCGTGCCCCCCGACGTGCCCACGGTGGAGGTGAAGACGGAGGCGGTGGAGGGAGGCGAGGTGGAGCTGGTGTGCCTCTCCCCGCGGAGCAAACCCCCCGCCACGCTCCGCTGGATGAGAAACCGCCGTGAGGTCCCAGGTGTGCCCCCGTCTGTGTACCTGGCCTTCTGTCTGTCCGTCCATCCAGCTGAGAGGCACCGGTTCCATCAGACACTCCCCAGCCTTAGTGTCTTTTATTCGGTTCACCTCAGCTCCGTTTAGTTCATTTTAGTCCAGTTCAGTTTGGTTTAGTTTACTTTGTGTTTGCTCAACTTAGTCCAGTTCGGTTTGGTTTAGTTTACTTTATGTTACCTCAACTCAGTCCAGTTCGGTTTGGTTTAGTTTACTTTATGTTACCTCAACTCAGTCCAGTTCGGTTTGGTTTAGTTTACTTTATGTTTGCTCAACTTAGTCCAGTTCAGTTTGGTTTAGTTTACTTTATGTTACCTCAACTCAGTCCAGTTCGGTTTGGTTTAGTTTACTTTGTGTTTGCTCAACTCAGTCCAGTTCGGTTTGGTTTAGTTTACTTTGTGTTTGCTCAACTTAGTCCAGTTCAGTTTGGTTTAGTTTACTTTATGTTACCTCAACTCAGTCCAGTTCGGTTTGGTTTAGTTTACTTTGTGTTTGCTCAACTCAGTCCAGTTCAGTTTGGTTTAGTTTACTTTGTGTTTGCTCAACTCAGTCCAGTTCGGTTTGGTTTAGTTTACTTTGTGTTTGCTCAACTCAGTCCAGTTCAGTTTGGTTTAGTTTACTTTGTGTTTGCTCAACTCAGTCCAGTTCGGTTTGGTTTAGTTTACTTTGTGTTTGCTCAACTCAGTCCAGTTCAGTTTGGTTTAGTTTACTTTATGTTTGCTCAACTTAGTCCAGTTCGGTTTGGTTTAGTTTACTTTATGTTTGCTCAACTCAGTCCAGTTCGGTTTGGTTTAGTTTACTTTATGTTTGCTCAACTCAGTCCAGTTCAATTCAGTTTCAGCACAATTCAGTTCAGTTCAGTTCATTTTGGGTTTGTATGGCACTTTTGCCATTACCAGTAGTTACAGAGCAGATTTGCACAGATCCCGGGCCTCAAACCTCCCCCCTAAGAAAGCCTTGGGCTATAGCGGCTGGAAAAGAACTCCCAAGCTAGAGGGAAGAGGCCCTGATCTGTGCGTATGGAATTCAATAAAGCAGACTTTTCATTGCAACATCTTTTCCTTTAAGTGTGGTACATTTTATTGGAGAAAAGCAAACATGTCCTTTTGGTATGTGGTCTTTTCATTCTGAAATAAATTAGTGTGTGCGCTTAAATAGGCCGGGGCCCACTGTGAGCGAACTGCACAGCCCTCTATGAGACTGAGGGCATTTGATTGAATCCATCTCTGAAAATAAGAAAGTAACTTTTCAGCGAAGAAGATAAATGTGTCTAAGTCAACAAAATACTTACTTAATTTAAAACACACAGACACACACACACACACACACACACAAATCTGAGGGTGTACTGTAAGTCAGAGAGGCAGAACATCATGATACCGTGCGTAGGACATACATGTGTAGGAATTGTTCAGGGAATTTAACGGAGAAAGTTGAATTACAGGAGGTCTTAGAGGAGCAGACTGGAAACAATAAATAACTCAACAGCTTTTTGCCAACTGGGCCAATCTTCTGACATTTCTTTGGTTTTTACACATATTTTATATGTCTAGGTAAGAAAAAACATTTTATAATTTATAATTTTATTTGCCAATGTGCCCTATTTATGTCTATCATGAATTTCATTAATGCATTTATTCATGTGTGAAGTGTAAATTCTCAGCTCACTAATGTGCCAAGAGATGAGACACATCAGGACTCAGGAAATGACTGTGGTCAGTGTTTTATATCCAAAGGAAATCAAGGATGATGTATGTAGGACTGTCAGAAAGTTACATCGTGATTTTAAAATTTGTCGGGTTGTAGTGCTTGTAGATAAAACTAGAGATACATTTCATAAATTGTCTGTACTTTTTGTTCCAAGGTACACCTGTGAATTGACCGTTTTACCCGGTGACCCCTCGTCGTCCTTCCCCCTCTCTCCTTGCTTTATCCCCAATTCATTCCAGTTCAAAGGAAAACCTCCATGACGTGACAAGGTTGTACAAGTGTAGCCTTGGCTCTTATGCTCGGAAGAGCCGTGAATTAAATGTGGCGTGACATTAAAGGTTAGGCGCTGATCCTGACAGATAGAAGCCTGCTTTAATTAAGACCCTATCTCTCCCTCCTCTCCTTCCCTTCCCATGTCCTTCTCCGTCTCTTCCAGTGCGGAGTTTTTTTTCTTAACTCTATAAAGTCACGTAAAAAAAGTTTGTGATGATGATGTGCGGGTCGTAGTTTTGCCACTCTGTGCAAATGTTCGCATCTTGCTTCTCTTCACATTTCACCGCCACTGTTTAAAAACATACATTAAAGTGTGGTCATGAGGAACGCTTTCCGGTAAGGCAAATACAGGCAAATAAAAACAGAAGCCACTCGCTGTTGTTGAGTGTAAGCCGTTTTATCAGTGTGACTGTTACATGTAGAATTACTGAGATGAACGGTTCAAAATGTGCAGCTCTGAATATTTAAGCACAGGGAAAGAATGAACTGCAAAAATATTATAACTTTAGGCTCTGGCTAATGAATACATCTTTTTCAAACACTCTCCTCTCTCTCTCTTTTTGTACCCCAGGGGAGACGTCACAGCAGGACTACGGGAAGACATACAGCGTCTCTAACACCATCCGCATACCAGTGGAGAGGCGAGACAACGGGGCGCCCATCAGCTGTGAGGCCGCTCACCCTGCCTTGGGGACGCAGAAGAAAGTTCGTCACTACCGGCTGGACGTGCACTGTGAGCAAAGCTTAATGCGCGCTTGCTCTGCGCGCTGCTGTGGCATAATTACACTACCGTAACTGCAGTGCTTCTTAAACTCCATCCTGAGAGATCCAGGGGAATGTTGCCTCTCAGTACAACCGTAGTCGTAACAGCTAAATTGTATCAAGCTGTTGATCGCTCCTAATGAGACACTTCTACTATCTGGAGTGGTGATTTATAGCTTGTAGGCCACATTAATTCACAGGCAGCTACGTGTGCCATGGAAAATAAATGTGCCGTATTCACATTCCAGTTCTTAATCAGTCAAATTAATGTTTTCAGTTTTATTGTGCTGAATGGCAAATTAATATGTTTTAGAAGGTTTTTTAAAATAACTGTTACAGATGTACTGGTAAAATCAGTGGGATACTAATCACTGAAAAATCTGTGAAAATATGACTACCTGGGCATTAAGTATTAACTAATGAAAATATATTTTAAAAAAAGGAAATGACAACAAGCCAAACCTGCATTTTGTTAAAACTGTTATAGTGAAAAAGAATGGAAGAACTTAAACATGCGTCCTACAACCTCAGTTGATTAATAGATAGTCTTTCATGATAACCAGCGCCCACTAGGACCCCCCTGGATGGGATTTGAGAACCGTGGGTCTAACGCATTGGTGCTTGGGCAGCTCAGCTCCTGGAGGGCCAGGGTGCGGGTCATCGCTCCGGCTCAAATAGTTAATTAGCTATATGCACCGACACCGGCTCACTCGCAGATTATCCGACAGCAAAACATTTCTAATAGGAATCCAAGGACAGCCCTCAGCTTATCACCTGATTAAGCTAAACCGTCCGATTTGGATAATTAAATAATTAAGAGCTTCAGGAGTTGGCAGGAAGTTTAGAAACAAAGAAGGCCCTGCTTGCCAACCCCTATTTCGACATTACAAATGGGTTACGAGGGCTACAGAACGTGTGCAACGGCACCTCTGTACAGTGAGACGGTTTGTGTACTTAGTCCGGTGAGAGCGTTCCGCTGCTGTGCTGTAGCTCTCACGGTTCAGCGATCCCGGTGACCTAGCGGTTTGTTGACAGACAGAACTGTTCGGCGGGTGGCCGTGGAGGGCAGTCACTGAGGACATGTAACAAAGCCGCCCGTCAAAACAAACGGATAGCTTCAAAGCTTCCCCCCCCCTCTCGAAGCCAAGGAATATGTACAATTTAGCCGTCAAATCTGCCGCTGAACCGCAGCTCTCGTTCCAACGCATGAGAGGCTAGGAGCTGGAGCATGTGAGCGCGAGACAGGGGCTCCAGCGCGTGGGGCTCAATATACGTGCTGTATAGTGGTGGCAGAGCTGGGCGATAAGACTGAAATCTATATCGCCACAATTATCAGGGCTTTCTTTGGTATTAATTAGTGTCACACTAAGCAATATGCAAAAATGCATTTTTCAACTTGAAAAATACTTTAAATGGTAATTACAGATGACTATCATGTCATATAATGATGGCAAGAGTGTAATTAACCTGAAATTCGACCATCTTCAGTTGTTAAACTGTCATAAATATTCCATATGAGAGGAATGTGGCACATTTTGCTTGCTAACATGACTCTAGACAGCAAAATGAACACTGCAATATCACAATATAAAAGTTTCATCACACCAAAATGAAATTTGATGAACAGTAATATTTTTTTTTATTTCCCAGCCGTGGTGGTAATGATTCATTTGAACCAATGGTATGGTGTGAATGGCGCTCTTTGAAATGATTGTGCACCAGCAGCACTGTACTGTGTTAAAGGGAGACTCAAACATTTTGGCAGTTTGGCATTTATTTCATTTGCTTAACGAGAGCAGAGAAACCCACCTGTGTTCACTGTGTTTGTTCATTCCCTTTAATGTGAATCTTTCTGCCCCCCACAGTCGCCCCCACAGTGAGGATCATCCCTCCCCCTGGGATACTGAGAGAGGGGGACTCACTGACGCTAACCTGCGCTATCACTGGAAACCCACTGTAAGTTTGTGTGTGTGTGCATGTTTGTCTGTGTGTGTGTGTGTATGTTGATTTAAATTTTAAAAAATTGCCTCATGG
Source organism: Albula glossodonta (assembly GCA_019788955.1). Taxonomy (NCBI): domain Eukaryota; kingdom Metazoa; phylum Chordata; class Actinopteri; order Albuliformes; family Albulidae; genus Albula; species Albula glossodonta. The sequence goes on from JAFBMS010000144.1 coordinate 394,348, forward strand.
GTATATTTGAAGTCAAAGTGAAGGTCATTTGCTTACTGACTCCAGGTCATAGTGTGGCCACTGTGTGACATCTTGGTGACTGTCCGACTGTTCCTGGATCAGTGGTAGAGATTCAAAGGCCCTAATTAAAAATCACTGAAAGCTGCTAGTACTGTTCCTGGTACAGTGGGTGATGTAAGCACTATATTCACAAATAAGAGAAAAGCTGCTAGCGGCCCTTTGGCCTCTATATCCACCAAGCTTCACAGTGTTCTGTACACGTCCAGAGTGCACCAGCATCACCGCGGCAACGCTTGTACACCCCAGACCAATCAGATTCTGAGAGATCAGGAGAAGCCCTCACCAACTCCTCTGGGAACAGAACTTACTGCAACGGCAGTCTGTGAGCCAGAGATTCTGTGGTTCAGAGATGCAGGGCAGAGACTCAGAAAGGTTCACCCACAGAGCCCCAGCTAGCCTTCACCCACAGAGCTCCAGCTAGCCTTCAGCCACAGAGCTAAAGCTAGCCTTCAACCACAGAGCTAAAGCTAGCCTTCAGCCACAGAGCTAAAGCTAGCCTTCACCCACAGAGCTAAAGCTAGCCTTCAGCCACAGAGCTCCAGCTAGCCTTCACCCACTGAGCTCCAGCTAGCCTTCACCCACAGAGCTCCAGCTAGCCTTCACCCACAGAGCTGAAGCTAGCCTTCTGCCACAGAGCTCCAGCTAGCCTTCACCCACTCAGCTCCAGCTAGCCTTCAGCCACAGAGCTCCAGCTAGCCTTCACCCACAGAGCTCCAGCAAGCCTTCAGCCACACAACCCCAGTTAGCCCTCTCCTTCGGCCAAAGCTGTCCAACCCTGCCAGATGCAAGATGTGCTGGTATTTATTTTTTCTCAGCACTTGTTCGATCAATTAACACAGTCTGGTGTTACAAGTTTTACTCCCCTCCTCTGCTGTCTTTGATCTGAGCTGGTTAGAGATTTTAGGGTGAAAACAAACAACCCAGCAGCCCTTTGTAGCTCTCCGGGACCAGGGGTGGCCGCCCCTGCATTTGGGCCCTCCTTCGCTGACTGTGAGGCGGTGGTTTCATAAAATGCTGGTCATGTCGCAGACGTGGCTGTGTCCATCGCTTCTTTTCGAAGGTTAGCTTTCATGGGGGACTCACAGAGGAGAGGATAGGGCACATGAGGTTACCCTGACAACCATTTGTCTGTGAGGGCACACTGTGCCGGCAAACTTAACTACCGGTTGGCATTATTGTGTCTGCACTGGCACTGGTGCAGGGCGTGTTTGTCTGTGTTAATGGTGCAAGGCGTGATTGGTGTGTTTGGTGTGTTAGTTTGGTGCTGGTGGTGCAATGTGTGTGTTTGTTGTGTTTGTCTCTGTGTCAGTGCTGATGGCACAGTGTGTGTTTGTTGTGTTTGTCTCTGTGCCAGTGCTAGTGGTGCAGTGTGTGTTTGTTGGTGCTGGCAGTGCAATGTGTGTTTGTTGTGTTAGTGTTGGCGCTGGCAGTGCAGTGTGTGTTTGTTGTGTTTGTTGTGTTAGTGTTGGTGCTGGCAGTGCAGTGTGTGTTTGTTGTGTTACTGTTGGTGCTGGCAGCGCAGTGTGTGTTTGTTGTGTTTGTTGTGTTAGTGTTGGTGCTGGCAGTGCAGTGTGTGTTTGTTGTGTTAGTGTTGGTGCTGGCAGTGCAGTGTGTGTTTGTTGTGTTAGTGTTGGTGCTGGCAGTGCAGTGTGTGTTTGTTGTGTTAGTGTTGGTGCTGGCAGTGCAGTGTGTGTTTGTTGTGTTTGTTGTGTTAGTGTTGGTGCTGGCAGTGCAGTGTGTGTTTGTTGTGTTAGTGTTGGTGCTGGCAGTGCAGTGTGTGTTTGTTGTGTTTGTTGTGTTAGTGTTGGTGCTGGCAGTGCAGGGGCTGAGCACCGGCAGAGTTTAATTAAAAGCTTCCTTCTCGGATTACGACTCAGACGATAGAGGACTGTAATCTGTCCAGAGCGGCCGGGGTGTGGATGTCACTGCCAGCGGGAGGGATCGGCTTTGCCCCCCCCAAACCCCCAGCCCCCCTACCCCCCCCAGCCCAGACTATCGCCCATCCGTCTGTCTGTCCGTCTGTCAGCCTTTCTCTGCTCAGCCTTCAATACGGATCCCATACTAATCTTTATCTTCTCTTGTCTCTCTCTCCCCGTTTCTCCTTCTGTCCATCTCTCGCTCCCTCCCTTGGCCTCAACCTCCTTCTCACCTTCACCTTTTATTTCTCTCTTTCTCTCTCTCTCTCTCTATCATTCCTGTTTTCTCTTCATCTTTTTTCCTCTCCTCCGGTCTCCCTTGGTTTTTGGGTTATTCTGATCTTCCCACCCACATCTCTCTCTCTTTCTCTCTCCTTCTTCCCCCTCTCTTGTCATTCGTTCCTATCACCCCTCACCCTCTGCCCATCACTCCTTCTTCTCTCTCTCTTCCTCCCTCTCTCATCACTCTCCTTCCTCTTCCTCCATCTTTTAAACTCCTCCTCCTCTGTCCTTTTCTCCATTTCTCTCCTTCACCCTTTTCCTCTTTGCTCTTTTTCTCTCTTTTCACCTCCCTTTGCACTCCCTCCCTCCCTCTCTCCCTGCGTCCCTCCCTCCATCTTTCTCTCCCCCTCCGTCCCTTCCTCCCTCTCTCCCTCTCTCTCCCCCTCCATCCCCCCATCCATCCCTCCCTCTCTCTCTCTCTCTCTCTCCCTCCAGGCCGCGGAACGTGCAGTGGTCCCGTGTGAATGACACGCTCCCGGACCGGGCGGAGACCGCGGGTCCCACGCTGACCATGGCTCGCCTGAGCCAGGCCCATAACGGCACCTACCTCTGCCAGGCCCACAACAACTACGGCCGCGCCGCCGACCACTACACTCTGCTGGTGTACGGTGAGAGCCTCCACTTCTCATGCCTGCTAAATACCGCCATGGACGCTGGGGGAGCGTCACCAAGTTACACAGATATCTCGTTAGAAATCCCTGACCTTTTGTCAATATGTCAGTTGCATTAATTACTTTCCAATGTCTTTCTGTGGAAGGTTCCCAGTTTCAATATGGCCGTCTGCCACTAGGTTTGCCTGATTCTCTATAATCTGTGATTCGGTGTACCAGCATGTATGGTGAGGGACCGTCACCGAATTACCGCCCCTGACAGCTGTTACACAATCCTGATCCACATTGCCATGAGAGTCCCAAACTTGCTTGTAATGTGTCATTTATTCGCAACAGCTAAAGAAACAGCTTACGGTACCTGTCAACACCTCGGCGGAAGACACATTCCAAGCCAACACGCTCTCTTCCGACAGAACAAGCTCTTCAACTCCCACACGCAAACGCAGTTCTCCTCACAAACAAATGCACTCTTTCCGGATGATTCTTCACCAGTTTGTCAGTGGTCGTCACTCATTTCCAGCTTAGTGGAACCCAGCCACACAACCCCCTGAGTTTTATAAAATCGGTCTCTTAAGTGCAAGAGGAGGGAGTGATTGATAGCTTTGGTATTTCACGGCTCTCCAAGTGTTCTGCCCCCTAGTGGTCCTTCACTAGCTAGCGCTCTGTTCTCGTTCCCGCTGTGCTGGGGTCACAGCGGGAGAATGAGTGTGTTTTTTCTTTTTTTTGGGGGAAGAAACTGGGTCACTGGAGTTAGCTGCCAAGCCGTGGGTGCCAGGCCGGCACAAAACGTTTCCAGAAGGTTGGAGAGGATCCCCCGCAGGTTCCCACTGGGCTGTTAGATAACGTTATGATCAGAACATAGTCCCCAAATAGTCCATAACGAGTTCGACCAGACCGGTTACAGTAAAGCGTTCCAGGCAAATAGAGTTCAAGGGACAATCCAGGATGCTGCAGACACTGACGCATTGGGTACATTCTCCCTAACTTTCCAGGAATGTTCTGACAACCAAAAAAATAACTGTTAGTCAGGTGGAAGTGTCATGTTCGATCTCACTGAAAAATTGAGAGCTTCAATGCCGCTTTGCTAAACTAGCAGGGCACATGGAATCTGCAGGAGCAGAAATGAGTATAAGAAACCCAGCTACACTTAGAGAAGGATATGGACGGAAGTTGTCATTTTGTGTTAAAGTCCCACTCCAGGCAAATCTTACCTCCTGATTTACTCAAACAAGTACTCATAGAGTGGAAATGGAACTTGAAGGGCCGAAATGGTCATGCCGTCACTGACTATGTACTTTATTTTGATGAGATCATTTTATGACAACATTTTCAAACTCGTGGATGTGATACAGTACATGGAGTAGAAAAACATCAGGTTGAGTCAAGAGGGCCATTTAAAACCATCAGGTTTTGACATGCAGCATTTGTAGGTTTGAAATCCTAATGAAAAACTCCATGAAACCGAATTGAATTGGTTTTAACCAGAGGTGCACGACAGGGGCCGATTTGTTAAAGGAACTCAGGCCATCCGCTGCTGTTAATTATTTGCCCAGTTGTTTATTTGATCCGACAGTTTTCAATAAAATTTTAAGTTAAGCAGCCGCAGACTCTGTGGGTATCCTGTGTAAAAAAAAAGTTAACTGTGGTCGTAGTTTTCAGAAATTAAGGCAGAATAATTGATTGGAACCAAACCCGCGGTACCCCCCCCCGGACTGTGGTTTGAGCACCCCTGGTTTAACAGCGAATTATCACTTCCCTTCCATTCCACCTCACTGCATATTTTGTGGCTGCAATTTTTTTTTATCCCCACGTTTCATCTTTCAGCCACACGCGAGAGGGAGTCCAGATGAAGACTTTATAACTGTGAAAAACTCATTTGAGCAAATGCTTTTGATGTAAAACTTTTGACAGACAACAATATAAGCAACCACCGGTTAAATGTTGAAAATAAACCCCTTGAAAATTAAAGCACAGCTTTTCTCCCCAAAAGAACCATATCTCCACTGCACCAAAACAGATAATACACGTTGCTTTGAGGTTGCCGGTTTGATTCCGAGGTGGGGCACTGCTGTTGTAGTCTTGTCTAGGGTACTTCATCTGAGCCTCTTCAGCAAATATTCAGAAACCATACTCTCCAGAACTGTATTCTGTATAAAAAAGTAAACTAAGTCTAAGATGCTGTGGGTAAGGGCATCTGCTAAACAAAACAATGCTATGTAAAATACAGACAGTTATGAAATTTATGAAAGTTATGTAAAGCTAATTGTTATGAATGCCCACACAATTTTCACACGTTTCCATCCATCTCTCCAAGGGAGGTGAGTGCTGGGGAAGCAGAAAGTGAAGCCGAAATGCTTGCAGGATGGATCTCTGTTCCAAAGCAATTCAATCTCAATCAGACACAAACTTTCCTTCAAATTACAATTAAAATGTTAAGGGGGAAAAAAAAAAACAACGGTTGGGGGATTCTCTTTGATCTTTGAGTTATTTTCTATCAAGCAAAGTCTTTCATTAAGGAATCAGCAAATCACCATGAAAGTAAATTTAGCTTAAATTAATATCAAGCTACAACTCCCACGTGGCAGCTATATTTCACAGTGACTGCTGGGATTGGCCGTTGTGGTTTATTTTTGAACTTTTTCTATTCGTGTCGATCGCCTAATTTCCTTAATGAAAGGGTTTGATTATCAGCAAAACTTAAATGAACAATACCCCAGACATTTCTTTGGATGTTTCAATTGTTATTGTTTCTGAAAGAATGTTTGCGTCTCACTGGAAACAAAATGGCTTCCAGTATAGAGTTTCGTCCCATGACTTCACTTCCCCTTGTGAGAGCTGTTGATAAGGACAAGATAACAGGTAGCAACTGGGTAATGAGGTTTTGTTAAACCAGAAGAAGGTGGAGCTACCACAGAACATGGACAATGACTTGGACCAATGATTCTGCTTGGCTCAACATTTTTGATTGGTTCAGACAAGTCGGTAATTGAACAGTGGATTGTCGCTCCACCCTTAATGGGGTTCATGAGACCACTGTCCACCATTTTGACTTTCCCAGCATGTTTCTCCCTGTATCTCTTTTACCGTTTATTCCACAGGGCTGTGCTCCCTCTCTGAATCCCCTGCCAACATCCCCCCCACCCCCCCACCACCCCCCGCCCCTGGGCCATCCCTCATGCTGCCTAAGGGGAGGTCGGACTCGGGTTAACGCGCGTGCTCTCTCCTGTCAATGCCAGGATTAGCCACGCTTGCCGGCCTGAATCCCCTGGTGCATTGTGGGAGAGGAAATCGGCTGTCGCGGGGATGGAGTGGCTCAGGAGTGGGGTGGGGTGCATGGGGGGTGGGGGGGGTAGTGTTGGGTGTGGGGGGGGGTTAGATGAGTCAGCTGGAACGATCCGCTATGACATCACAGAAAAATGGATTTCCTCCCCAAAACAGCTTTTCTCGCACGCTGTCAGTTTTTCTATGTTCCGTTACGCCCGTGAAGCACAAAATCAGCATGGTGCTTGGCGTGGTGGGGGGTGATGGGGGTGGGGGGGGAGTGGGGTTTGGGAAGGTGTGGGGGGGGGGGGGGGCGCAGGATGAACAGAGCCAATTTGTCGCAGGTGCTTTTGCTGTGTCAGTTTGACAGAGCCGGTTTATCTAGTGGGGAAAAGACTGAAAAGCGCCTGGCTCACTTTTAGAGCACAGTGTGGGCTTTACTTTGGTGCCCTGTGATGTATCGATATGGGGGGGGGGTTTATGTTATTATGTTACGTGGGGGTGGGGGAGGGCTGTTTTTTTTTTTTATTTCTCAAACGTCGTCGATGGTATTTCACACCTTGCAGAAGAAGCGCCGTGATTGAACCGAGTGTTTTGATTGTCTCGGAGGCCTACGAAGATGCGCTTACGATATTGAAAAGCAATCGGGCGCCGCGATGGAACTTGCTGCTAGTGGAGCCCATTAGGATTGTATTGTTGGGGGGGGGGAGAGAGAGAGAGAGAGAGAGAGAGACAGTGGGGTGGAAGGATGGAGAGATGAATCTGGTGGGAAAGAAAAGCGAGTGAGAACACGTGAGAGATTGTTGCGCTTCACGGAAAAGAGGAGTAATGTCTTTTGTGTTAATGAGCTGGGGTGCTAATTGGGAGGAATAACACAAGCGCCTTAATTAATGAAATGAGACTGCAGATATAGAGAGGCAGAGAGAGCTGCTGTTTTTACGCACTCCTTCACTGGAGGCGCGGGATGTTTTTCTCTTCAACACAAGAGCACATTCTCTCTGTCTATCTCTCTTTGTCTCTCTCTGTCTCTCTCTCTCTCTATCTCTGTCTCTCTCTGTCTCTCTCTCTCTCTCTCTGTCTCTCTCTGTCTCTCTCTCTCTCTCTCTCTCTCTGTCTCTCTCTGAAAAGGGCTTGGGTAATAATTTGTCATGTCTCTCCAGAAAGGCCCTCTGTCACTTTACATCTGTGTTTATGAGAGGGAGAGAATCTAGATGGAAATGGTGTAGAGCGGAGAGAGGAACCTGGGCAGGAAGGGGAGGAAGAGAGGCATGGAGGATGAGGAGGGTGTGAGAGCGAGGGAGGGGGGATAGAAAGGATAGAGGGAGAGGTGGGTATTGTAAGAGGGAGGGGGGAGGGAAGAGAGGGATGAATGCAGGAGGGAGGTGACAGCAGTTGTCATCATATTAAAAAGACGCTGAAAACAAAGTGGTGTCCACAGCTGGGCGGAGCCAGTGATATCAATCTGCATCTAATTAATATTAATGAGCCTGCTGGTCCTCCCTATTCATCCCCTTCTCTTATGGCGGCTTGAGAAATCCAGAATGCTCACACACACACGCGTGCGCACGGGCGCACAATCCCGCCAAACACGTGGGCTGGATAACGAGGGAGGGAGAGAAGGAGAGGAGGAAAGAAAGGGAGGGAGAGAGAGGTAGAGAGACTTGTGAATTTGAAATCTTCTTCTTCATTATACCAGGTTTACATTATACATGACCATGACTGTATTAAACCCTCATACATTCATTAATTCACACGTGATGTCATATGTCAGTATTAAAAAGGGGAGAGGAGGAGGGGGCTCAAAATTCAACATCACCCCCACCGTCAGCACCAACGCCCTGACTGACCCCAACCGCTGATGTAGGAGGGGGGTTTTTTTGGGTGGGGGATTGTTGTTGTACATGTCATGTATGTATGTCACTGCATCGGCAGAGCGAGTTTACTTGTTATGCTAATGAGGTGACTGAGAAAGAGGGAATGTGAGAGAGAGAAAGAGAGGGAGGGAATGAGAGAAAGAGAGAGATGGGGTGAGTGTGCTTGTGTGCATGGGGGGAGGGGATGTCATTCCTGTCATCTATGCGTTTTAGTGTTTTATCAACGCAGGCCTTTCTTGCCATTCCAATTAAGCGTATTTGAATTTGGATCTATGAAAAGGAGAGCAAGGGGGAGAGAGAAGGAGCTGTGGATGAAGGGAAGGGGAGGAGGAAGAGTATATGGAAAGGGGGATGAGAAGAGATAGAGGGAGGAGAGAAGTGATATGATGACAATAAAGTAATGGTAGGGAAGAGAGAGAGAGACAGATACAGAGAGAGGGAGAGAGAAATGATTACGGTCAGGGGCTGGATTTAGAGGGAGAGAAATGGGTTATTTTAGGATGGTGAGGAGCGGGCTTTAGAGGGATAGACACGGATGATGTGGGAGACTCATTGGTGTGGGGACTTAGGGAGGGAGTCTGAAAGTTTGCAGCAAGTGTTTGACTGTGGGGAAACACTGCGGGGTGCTGCTGCCCTCTGCAGATCAAAGCTGGCATTGCAGGTGTCCACCAACTCGCTGACAACAGACCCTCAATCTGGTACCGATCATATCTGCATACTAATGAACTCCCACACACACACACCACACACACACACACACACACACACACACATGCTGATATGGGTCCAGGCAGAAACAAGCCCAGCTGTCAAGTTTGCTAAGGATCCGCAGTTGTTTTTGCGCCATGTATTTAAGATTGATCTCCATTACCGTTCCCCTGTCCCCCACACTGTTTTCCTGTGTGGCAGGGGGTGGAGCTCCAGTCCTGGAGGGTCGCCGTGACTGCAGGTTTCCATGGTTTCCTCTCAATCACTACCCTGTAATGGTGTTGAAAAGACGTACCCTGTTAGCCAGAGGGTGGTTGATCTTACATGCGCAGGAACACGCCTCGCACAGCTAATCAATCGTGCAAAGGCTGAGGTCAGCTGACTGAAGTAGCGGAGTCGGGCGTTTTCCCTGCTTGGCTGGAATGCAGATCCACAGCCAGCGTGATCCCTCTGCGGGAAAGATCTAACGCCCCCCCCCCTTAGCCAATCAGTGACGTTAAATGAAGCGCTTAAATCCCTACAGCCACCAGGATGAGCAGCGCCCCCTGCAGGACTGGAGGTCTTCCCTCCCCCCTCAGGGTGTAGATCCCCCCCCCCTCCCCCCACCCCCGTAACCTCCCCTAGTGTCCTGCAGTAGTGCTAGTTCCATGCATGTCCATGTAACCCATCCTCCATTGTCTCCCCATAGAGAATGTGTCTGTGGTAGCGAATGTGTCTGTCACCCCTTCCATGGCCCCTCCCACCACCTCCCTTACCTCAGTCGGCGCTGCGAAGGACTCCAAAGGTAAAGCGACGACCCCGCCCACCTCCTCAACACACCCTTTCTTTCCCCCCAGGCTGCTGTCAATCACCTGCGTTTCCCCGGGTGACCCACCCACTCGGGTTCACTCGGCCCCTCCCCCTTGATCTGCTGGTGTCCTCTTCGTCCTCCTTCTGTCCCTCTCAGACTCCTTTTGTCTGCAATAACCTTCCCCTCTCACGGCATCTGTCTCCCGCTCACCTCCTCAGAGCATCTCCAAGCAGCGCTAATTCAATATACTGTACCGTCAGCTGGATTTTGTCCCACCCTTCCTCATGCTATTGTCCGTGTGTAAATGCTCTGCATTGGCCCTTTCTCGTCCCTGGCCAGCATTATGCTTGTAAAAATAGTACATTATTCATTCACAGAGTATCTGACCACTGCTCCCATTGACAGTGACAGCCAGCTCAGTTTTTCTCATTTTTTTTTTTTTTTTATATTGACAGTGCCAGACAACGGTCTGCGATAAACAGCAAGGATGAATGGAAAAAAAAAAGGAAAGGAAAAAAAAAAACAGAAAACGTACGATTTGCCAAATGATATTGTGTTTTGATCTGGCAGTCTGTTCGCGGCAGAATAAAAAGCCTGTCTTTCAGAAGTGAGGTTAGAGGGAACATCTGTTCCGTGAGGCTGGGGTGGGCGCATGTTTTCCGGAGCGCTATTGAGTGGGGGCGGGGGCCCTTTGTCCGCGGGGCACACGGGGCAAGCGGGGACCGGGCACCTGCTGAGCACCTAAAGGCAGCGACTGGCAGACACGTCAAGGAGAAACAGTCTGGAGGAACTCGCCTCCGCTGTGCTCTGTCAATCATTAAACACTCAGGAGCCACCGCTACTGAAAAAAAGGACAAAAAAAAGAGCGGAAGAAAACGGTAGTGAGGGCCGCTATGTTAATTTTTCATCTCTCATGAAATATTGCTGGGGAGACCTTGAATCTCTCTCCCTCTCTCTGTCTGTCTCTCTCCTGCTCCCCCTCCCTCTCTCTATCACTCTCTCGCTCTTTCTCTCTCTATCACTATCTCTCTCTCTCTCTATCACTCTCTCTCTCTCTCTCACTCTAAGCACACTGAATACATCAGTGTGATATCATTTCGCTGGCCTTCGCTCGCTGCTTTTATGTGGATTGTGAAAGGCACTCTCTGGTCCCCTTCTGCTTTACATAGATCTATATAAGTGAGAGGGCAGGTACTGTGTTATAATCTTATATGGAAGTGAAAGAGGAGGTAGTGTGTTATATTCTCATATAGAAGCGAAAGGGTAGGCTCTGTGTTATATTCTTATACAGAAGTGACAGGGTAGGCACTGTGTTACATTCTTATACAGGAGTGACAGGGTAGGCACTGTGTTATATTCTTATACAGAAGTGACAGGGTAGGCACTGTGTTACATTCTTATACAGGAGTGACAGGGTAGGCACTGTGTTATATTCTTATACAGAAGTGACAGGGTAGGCACTGTGTTATATTCTTATACAGAAGTGACAGGGTAGGCACTGTGTTATATTCTTATACAGGAGTGACAGGGTAGGCACTGTGTTATATTCTTATACAGAAGTGACAGGGTAGGCACTGTGTTATATTCTTATACAGGAGTGACAGGGTAGGCACTGTGTTATATTCTTATACAGAAGTGACAGGGTAGGCACTGTGTTATATTCTTATACAGGAGTGACAGGGTAGGCACTGTGTTATATTCTCATACAGAGGTGACAGGGTAGGCACTGTGTTATATTCTCATACAGAAGTGACAGGGTAGGCACTGTGTTATATTCTCATATTTTCTTCAGGCTCCTGAGTATTTATTAGAGCTGTCTGATCTTTCGTTCCATCCTTGAAACCCTCTTTCTCTGTGGCTTCCTGTCCTGTGTATTTAGTTTCTGTTTTCCCATCTTGTTGTGGTGTATCTCTGTTTCAATGTACAGATGCTATGGAAAACCAGTCCCACAGCAGAGTGGGTGGTGTGGAAGTGTAAACTGCCTAACCAATCCAAATCCATTTTCAGAACCCTGCTGGGACCAATCAGATCGCAGGAAGACACAGTCAGAAATGTCAGTCATCTGAGAGCTCGTTTACATTGGTGGAAACTGGCATCTTGCACGCCCTCTTTTTGTGAGGCTGACGTCAGGGCATCGACACGTTCTGTAGCATATCCACCGCTGTGGTGATACTGTTCTGGGTGCCTGAAGGAGGGACCAGTTTGACAAGATAGGTGCGCGCACAGGAAGATGTGGTAGAGCGGACGCACCTGGTGAGGAATTGCTTTTACACTTCTCCGTTATAGGGGGTGTCCTTCACAAATCCCTCATGGTCTCATACTCAGGAGGTGGCGTTGAGTGCCTGGTCCCCAATCTAGATCCTTCTGTTTACACTCCAACATACAAATGCCTCGTAGCATGGAAAACTGAGGAACTTTTGCCAGTTTTAAGACAATGTAGCCGAGCCCTAGATGTCCTGTCCTGTCTTTGCCTTAGCGCCATGCTAACCCGCCGTGTCTGTGTCTCAGATCCTGAGGCGGTGGTGGAGACCCACAGCACCGTTCCCTATGCCGTGACGGGAGGGATTCTCGCCTTCCTGGTCTTCACCATCATCTGTGTCCTCATCGTCACCATCTGGTGCTCCGTCAGGCAGAAAGGTGAGAGTGCACTTTCCCTTACTCCCATGATGCAATGCACAAAGGTGAGGCAGAACTTTCCCTTCCTCCCATGGTGCAATGCACATAGGTGAGGCAGAATTTCCCTTCCTCCCATGGTGCATTGCAGGAAGGTCAAAAAGAGTCCCATAAGGCAGCAGAAGGCATTAAAACATACAGCGACGTGTCACACCACAAGCCAATCCAGCCTGCTGGACACACTAACCCTCCTCCTGCACAGAGTTTTAAACCCGCTGAGGGTCGACATTGACTGTGACCATCTGATCACATGACAAACAAATGTGACAATACGCCGTATGTGTGATCCAGTTAAGTTCACCTGTGAATCCTGAAACATGCAAATGTCAAAACAAACACTGACAGTGATTAATATGAAGAATTGATGATTTTTGCCTGAGGTTTTAGCCAGTGTAATTCATTGTGTTGACTCTCATTTTGAATAGCGGTAGATAGAGAAGGGGGCCGGCTGAGAGAGGATGCAGTCTAGTTAGGATCAGGGATAGCAGAGTGGAGTAAAGAGACTGATTTATCGCTGAGAGTCACGTCCTCCAGAGATAGGTGAGAGAAAGAGGCAGGATAATTTTCTTTATGGGCCTTCAGTTTACTGCGCGCACACTCAGACTCTCTCTCTCACACACACACACAGACACACACACACACACACACACTCTCACACACGCACACTCAGACTCTCTCTCTCACACACACACAGACACACTCTCACACACGCACACTCACACTCTCTCTCTCGCACACACACACACACTCTCACACACGCACACTCAGACTCTCTCTCTCACACACACACACACACTCACACACACACACACACACACTCTCTCTCTCTCACAGACACACACACACACTCTGTGTCTCTCTCACAGACACACACACACACACACACACACACTCTCTCTCACTCTCACACACACACACACACACACGCACGCACATCGTTTTAAGAGCTTCAGGAGCAGCCCTGAAGTTTGCCCTTCCTGCCAATAAAGGATTCTGCAAATTACAGTTTGAGAGTCGGGGAAAGTGGCAGGCTGGGGGTGGGGCTGGAAAGGAAGTGATGTCATGACTCAGTGTGTCAATCAAAGTCTCAGACAGCCAGTCAATAGCACATTGGCAAGGGCAGCCAGTGAAACTGCTCAGGGGGATGCCATTATATCTCTGCTCTTTCGGCAGTATAGCATAATGGTTAGAGAGCTGAACTTGTGATTCAGAGGTTGCAGGTTTGATTCCCAGGTAGGGAACAGAGGACACTGTGGCTGCATTCCAATACTTTTTTTCTCGTCTCCTCCTTTCCTCCCCTCCTTTCCTACCCCGGAAATATGCCAGAAATATGTGGAGGAAAGGAGGGGAGGAAAAGAGCGGAGGAAAGGAGGTTAGGAGGAGATGAATCGAAAATTGGACCAGCTAATCCAATTCGCCCGTCATCAAAGTCGATGTCGGCTATTGATGAAGTAATAATTTCGACTGACTCTGAGGATACCAAAGCCAATCAAAATATTCTGTGGGATGGTCTTTTAACCGGACTGGTCGTGAGCACAATGATGTCACCCAGAAATGTGAAAAGACTTCCGCAGTAGGATACATCGATGTATCCTCCGTTTGGAGGAAAGGAGGAAAGGAGGAAAGGAGGAGGTGAGATTGCGCTTTGGAATAGTGGAGGAAAGGAGGATACATAATCAGCTTCCGGGGCACAGAGGAAAGGAGGGGAGGAAAGGAGGAAAGGAGGAGACGAATTTGAGTATTAGAACGCAGCCTGTGGAAACATATAAGCTATGTATGTCCTTCTACTTCCACTTCAACTTTGACAGAATGTAAATGCCAGCAGGCTAATAGCTGTTGCTGACAGTAGGCTACTCGGTGCTAGCATGCCATCTGTTGCCGATGGCAAGCCGCTAGGTGCTAGTTAGTCAGCTGTTGTGGGTGGTGAGCAGAAAGGGGTTAGTTCACCAGCTGTTACTAACATGTTGTGTGCTAGGCGTCAGCTTGCTGGGTTCCTCTCTTGAACACGCTGTCTCTCTCTCTCTCTCTCTCTCTCTCAGGCTCCTATCTGACCCATGAGGCCAGCGGCCTGGATGAGCACGGAGAGGTCCAAGAGGCCTTTCTCAATGGCAGCGACTCCAGGGAAGGCAAGAAGGAGTATTTACTGTAGCCCCCTCTGCTGGCTGCACACCGGCATTCTCCACACCACACACTGCAGGACTGTCAGAAGAAGAAGAGTGAGAAGGAAATAATGATCCACCCAACCCTGTTTTTACTGTGTCACATGCTGGAAGCCATGGAGGAGGGATGCAGGCATTACAATGTTCTAAGAGAGAGACGGGACGAAAGACAGACAGATACACAGAGGGAAAGAGGCTATGTTTTTACGACATAGAGGAACGAAAGAGGAGGGAACACAACCACCCCACATACACTGTGCTGAGCAGACTCAAGAGGCAGACCGAGAGAGAAACATTTCAAATCTGTGCTGAGAGAGAGAGAACCGCAGAACCAGAACACACAATCCAATAACTCGAAAAGATAGCAGGAAGATAGAAGGGGGGGGGGGGGGGCAGGATGGCGAGGCCGAGAGTAGGTGGGGGGAAGGATGGGGTTGGGGGGGCTGGAGGTTGTGAACACTCCACATGAGAGAAATTTGAACGACTTTAAAATTGCCAAAGCATCTCAGCCGCAAGAACAGAAACAAAACACGCACACTTGATTTTGACAAACAAAAAGACCCAGAATGCTTCACCAACACGCATAATAATGCATACACAATACATGTAAATACAATGTCTCCCTCTATATTTGTATGAAATTACCCATATCCTGGAACCAGTGTTATCGTCAGCATGTGGCATTGTGGGGTCCTCATTGTGTTCTCTCTCAATCTGTCCTCTGGAATAATTTGTACTACTGAAGTGTTTCTTCTTTCTTTCTTTCTTTCTTCCCTTTTTCCCTCTGTCTCTCTCTCTCGTAATCTCTCGACCATTGTTTGCTAGTATCTGAGGGATTACATTGTTTCTGTCCGTGAGTGAAAGAGAAAAGAGCGTGAACCACTGATGCTTGTTAAAGAGGACGAGATTATTTTAAAATTCTATTATCAGAGAATTAAAAACTTGAATGAAAGTAACACTGAGAGTATGACAAACTGGAAAAAATGACAAGGGAAAAAAACAGACAAAAGGTTGTTTCCGAGCGCTATAATACAGACAAAACACAGATACACAATGATACATATCTCTGAATTCAAATGTTATTTGTATAAAAAAAGACAAGAACATAAAATGAATCTTTTAAAAAAAATATCAGAAAAAGATTTACTTTGGAACGTATTATGGAACAATGTTACTATACTAACACAGAATATTAGCCTAGCGGTGCAGAACCGAACAAATACTGTTAAGTGATCTTTGGAAAAAAATACAAAAGAAAATGAAAAAAAAATCATTTCATTTTGTCATTATGAAATATCTGAGGTCTTATTGGTTTTTATTAATTATAATTATTATTATTTGAATTATTATGATTGTTGTTATTGTTATTCTTATTACTGTTATTATTATTGTAATTGTTATCAATTGTACACTTCCCATGTTTGTTTTTTCTGTAGGAACTGCTGTCCCTTCTTCTTCTTCTTCTCTCTCTCTTTCTTTGTCACTCTCTCCTCTTTTTCTCACTGTTTCTATCCTTGTCTGTCCTCTGTGCCAGTCTGTATCTGTCTCTTCCGCTCTGTCTTTTCACTCTCCTCTTTAATTTGTAGTCCATGCGTCGCTGTTGATATAGCTAACTGTATTTCTTTATAGGGGAAAGATACAAAGCACGACAAAATAAAAAAATACTTTAAACATAAGTGCAGAGTGAATTAAGTTCTTTTTTTTAAATTCAGCAGCCAAGGGGAAAGCATTTGAAAGCACAGTTGCAAGAAAGCAGGCAGCGTAGAAGTAAAAGAAAAGATGGACAAATCACTCAGCAGGGGGTGTAGGAGTGATGAAAGAGAAAGGATAGAAAAAGTCAACTAGAAAACAAAAGAGTTGCCTGACGCAAAAAGAACAAAAACAGAGATCTGAGCCAGCGATTGGGGGGGTGGAGGGGGGACCGGTGACAAGCGCGACTGAAACTCAAAAAGCACTCAGGGTGGTACGACGTCTCCATTGTTTCCTGTAAAATCGATACGGTGTGTGAATCCAGCGAACCCATTAGTAGCGGCGGTGTGTGTGTGTGCTCACCTGGGCGTTGCAGGCGGTTTTAAAAGCGGAGGCGATCGCGGCGATGAGTCGATGTGTTTGTCCTGTATTGATGGCGAGGTGACGCATCCTCCTGTCGTAAATGCTAGGTGTCAAGCGGCGGTCAGCGCAACGGACCGTGACTCACGCACACGGTGTACGGGAAAGGTCTGGAGCAGAACGGTGCCCCTGACAAATGACAGGAATTACAGTCCTGCTTCCGCACATTTTTTAGCTGACATACCACATCCTGAAGTTTCAAAATGGTGTTGCACAATGACCCAAGTCTAAAAAATTGACATGTCAGTGAAAGTTATGAATATTTCTGGCTATAAAATTGTATGAGTTGAGTTTGACTGGATTTTTTCTGAATCTGTTTGTCTGAAGAGGGCCTAAAACTCAGATGTGTCCTCCTTAAAAGCAGGAGCTTTCAAACTCGGCCCTAGGGACCAACTGTGTGCATGCATGCGTGCGTGTGTGCGGCTTCTTGATCAGACCATAACTGCAAAGCCACAGGGGCCCCCAGTGTGCGCTGGGGATTTTCATTTTTATATTAAAATCAGTAACTGGATCAGACCTGAAAAACCTGGCGGGGTGAGTGAAATGTGCTATGAGTGTGCTATAAATGTGCTATAAATTATTAATTGAGTCCCGAATAACAGTTAAACCAACAGCACCATGGGTTCTTCTGGAACAGGGTTGGCCTCCCCTGTCCTTAATCGGCACCCTGTTAACATGAATCTTTTTAAGCTTGTGCAAACCGTTTCTTCACCAAAAGCATCCTAAACGCTAGCACAGAGAGGGTGAAACTGGGACTTCCTCTCCTAAAATGCACTGCATCAATATTTCATTGACAAAAGCCTACACTGAGAAGCATTGTCAGTGTTTGAAATTAAACTGGGATTTGCTCCAAGAAATTTGCATTACTTTTATAATCCGAATTTCAACATTTTTCTTAAGGCTATCACAGTTTTCATCCCATTTTCACCTATTTTTTTTTTTTTTAAAAAAAGCACTGATAAATACGTGGATCTGGTGTTGGTATTTGGATGAAAAATATGAGCTTTGTTCAAGGGTGAATTGGGGACTGAAGTTGCCGTTGGTGTTGGCTAGTGGCAGCTTCCGAGACTGTGGGGATACCAGCCTGGCGCTGAACCCTCTAACACCCATGTGACTGGCTGGCTGGACTGACTTTATTCAAGTGAAAGGCTGAGAGAGTTCTGATCAACAACAAACGAGATGCTTTGAAGCCGAGAGGGCACACGCTCAGTTGAGCAGGCTGTCTCTATGGGGACGGATCGTACTTGTGTTTTTTTTATATTTCCCCTGGAGTCCTTGCCAGGAGGAGGGCAGTATCTGTCTGTTTTCCACATTTGGTCCTCACAACCCATGTTTGTGCTCGCTCTTGAGTGTGTTGTTGAGAGAGTGTATGTGCATGTACACACATATATATATCGTGTGAATGTGTGTACAGTTATGGCCGTGGTCCGTTGGTTTATCGTTTTATTGTGCCCTCATATCTGTGTTTGTTTTTCAGAAAGGGAGAGCGATTGAGTTTAAAAAACATGCTCACGTAACACCTTGTGTGAAAATTCATGAAAAGAGCACTCCAATTTGTAGCAGCAAGTCATTTTATTTAAGTGGATTATGGAGATCCAAGTTCAATTGTAACAGAAATGGATTTGTCACACACATTAACTTTGGCTCAGTGCATTATGGAATTTTCCCCCGTTGTTTTGATAAATAAGGTTTAATGAAGTCCATTTAGCTTTTACTGAATGTAGCCAAATGCGCAATGCTTCTGCAGCAGAGCCGATTGGGTTTGGGTTGTTGTGTGAGTTACCTGTAAGAATGAGTAATACTCTTTATCTCAAGTTTCAGCGCGTGATGCTGATTGCATTTTTTAATGAAATGGTTTATGGTCTGTGACCGAATTTGGCGCTGTGATGAACTGCCCAGCTAGCGATCCTGTTCTGCTATATCCTTGAGGATATAAAGCCTGGCTGTAAAACCGCAGTGTTCGGTGATAAACCCATCCATATTGCAAGGAGGAGCCCCACTGACCCCTTCTGGCAAAGATTTTACACAACAAATCACGGTCTTTCGGGGGTGGGGCTTGGTAAATCAAGCCTCAGTTAAATCCCGTAGCCAGGCGACTGTGTTGTGATTCCAGAGCAGTGTTTTCAAACAGAAGCACAAGCGTAGGAGAGAGTTGGATATTGGGGGGGGGCATGTCCCCCCTAAACCCCCCAGTTCCTATGCCCCTGAACAGAAGTGGTAAATAATTTTAAAGAGTGGCTGGAATGCACACGGCAAAGGCTGTAATAGAGTCTATAAAACAGGTCATCTAAGATTTCCATATCCATCACCTTTAACGTGGGGACCAGCATATGGACACACAGACTCAGGTGAACTCCGGTGAACTTTCTGATAGTGGGACAGGAGGAGGGGCTTAATGAGTGCTAGCCAGCCAATGAAAAGTGCTTCAGAAACCCTGAAACAAGAATCAAAAAGCAATCTCCCTGTTTTAAACTATTGGAACTGGAAATAAAATTGGCAAACTGAGGGCTTGCACTCTGTGAGTGAGAATTATGATCATGACTACATGAGATCTGTCAAAGCAGAGAGTCTTGCAGTGATGGGGAAGTGAGATTCAGTGAACCTCAAAATGGGTGGAGTAACAAGCTGTCGATCACAGGCTCCGTTTGAACCAGCCAAATGATTTTTCTCTCCACAGCAAAAGTCAGAGAGCCAGGCTCAAGCCACTGAATCATAGTAGGGCTGTACAATTATGACAGAAATGTGAGCAACATTTTGCTGAATAAAAAAATAATACGAAAGTGGAAGTATAAATTGTGTAGCTAGGAAAATGGAACAGACAATCGGTTTCAACTGAGTGACAACTGAGTATGAAAGCATGCAAAGTCAAAAGTTGGTGTGAAATTTTATTAAGTTTTAAATGAAGTTTTAAACAGCTAGAAAATTAACAGGAGAATGTAATCAATCTGACTGCAGGCCCTTATGCATTCATGTGCCGGTACAGCAGCCTATTAAATAAACTTAGCAGTGTCACCTAGAAATCAACACGAATCGGCAGCATTTGATTTTATACAGTGTCCTCGTTAAATAGAACGCATTCACTGTGATAAAATAATTGCAGCTTCTCCCAATTAGTTACTTGTGCAAGTCGTAATGTAATTACCATGGATATATGATAAATATATAATTGATTGTACAGCAGGACTAGTGGTAGTAGTTGCAGTAGTACTACTGGTAGTTATTTTCATAAGCTGTACAGCTAATAACTGAGGAGGTTTTCAATGAACCTCATTAAACGAACTGCTGCCTGTCACATCTGAGTAATTACACAAGACATGTCTGCAATTATGCTTAATTTTGCAGAGAAAAATCACAAGTCGTGTGTGGTTGCTCCACCAATTTTTTATTTTTGTTTCATGAAACCTTACCCATCCCACCACTAGTGTCTAGCGCCCCCAACTGTCTGCCTCTTCACACCTGAGGGTACACTTTCAGCTTGCCCGTTCGGCGGGGGGGACAGCAGTTGGTGTAAAGTGGCGTGTCCCAGCACAGTACCACGCCCGAACACTTCCCTGGGGAAACGGAGAGGGCAGGGGGAGCGAGCGAGTGAGAGCGAGAGGCTTCGGCTCGGTGGAGGGGAGGGGTGTAGAGGAGAGGGGGCACCAGACTGTAGAGCTCGAACATGAGTAAGGCCAGCAGTGGACCCCAGGGAGGCTGCCGCGTCCTGGGGGAGAAGAGGAGGAGCGCATGGGAGGTGTGGAGGGGAAGGCAGAGGAGAACCAGAAGCGAGATCGACAGGGCGAGGGACCGTGCACGAGCCGCCTGGGTCTTGGGTGCTTGGCGTGCCCCAGGGCCCAGTTTAGGGCCGGCGCACATGAGATCCAGGTAAATCCCCAACATCACCAGCAGGGGGAGCCAGAAGGCCGTGACAGAGAAGATGTAGACCAGGAACTCGCTACTGAGGACGGTGTCCGGGGCACACACACCCCAGTGGCTGCCGTGGATCTCGGCGTAGGTGAAGTTTCTGAGGTCTTCCATGTAGAACTTTGACAGGAAGCCGCCGTAGGGGAGGTGCTGCCCGATGATGGAGCGGTCTTGGGGTCTGGGGTACCTGGGCGGGGGGAAAGGGGTGGTCCAGTTTGAGTTCGGACCTGCCGGTCTGCCCCCCAGTCCCAGCCCGGCCGTTCCCCCTCCTCCTGCGTGCTGGCCCCAGGTGTCCAGAACATTCCAGAAGATGAACTGGGCGAAGGCGGTCAGGATGGAGCCTACCCAGCTCAAGAGCACCGCCAGGAGGGCTCTCTGGGGCGTTACCAGGGCCCCATACCTGAGAGAGGGTCATGGGGGGTGGGGAGAGAGAGAGAGATAGGGAGGGGGCAGAGAGAGGGAGGGAGATAGGAAGGGGTAGAGGGAGTTTTTATTTGAGAGAGGAAAAGAGAGAAAGAGAAAGAAAGAAAGAGAAGGGGGGATGGGATGAGAGAGGGAGAGGGGAGAGAAGAGAGTAGAGAAAAAGGAAAGAAGGAAAAAGAGGCAAAAATTTAAACAGAAAAAGAGCAATAGAGGAAGGAAATGAGGATTTTGGAGAAGGAATAAGAAAGAGAGAGGTGAATAGGAGGAAGGAAAGAGAGAGAGAGATGCGAAACACAAACACCAGTCAGCAACATATTTAGCACGGCTAATGCATTTGAACAAAGAGGAGGTCACTGAAGAGTTCAGCAGAACGGACATGAGCGGTGGAGTGATCAAAAAACGTAATTTTGTAAACTATCCCCCACTAAAGCCCTCAGCAAGACGATTGACACATCCAGGAAAACCTGCGTGTTTGGTATCCTTGGCAACGGCTGAGAAAAGAGGGCACTATTGACTGGCACAGCATTCTGTTGCTCTTCCTCAGAAAACAACAACAACAACAACAACCGAGAACATCACAGGAGCTGTTATTGCATTCCCACGATGTCGTGGCCGGCCTGCTGGAGCACTGCGTGTCTTGACAGGACATGCCATGTCTCCATGGTGATTCCTATAATTAAGGCGGCAGCGGCGCGGTACACACTGCCTGATCAGACGCAAGGCAGCCCGGACTCCTGACCTCCATCCCATAACCGCCCCTGTCCAGCCGTCCTCAAACTCGGCTCCTCAGCTCCTGCTGAGGAAACCGGCCCAGTCGTACTGAGATTCCTCAGCCATGGTATTTCTGGATTGGGAGTATGTTCGAAGGTACCTGAAGTGTACCTGTATTTGTGAATATCTGCCATTAATTTCACATGAAATCTTGAAGTCTCCCTCCAGTCAAAAAATGTTCACCTGAAAACTGATCTAAATAAAGACATACAGAATAAAAACTAATTACATATCGACTTCACAGAGGCCCCAATTTTTTTTTACTAATCAAGGCGCTCAGGATTTATGGCTATTCAATATGGCACACGACCCCCCCCACCCCCCTACCCCCCAGCGTGGTCATCTCTAATGGTTTGGGATCGACAGCTCATACAGCTACCATTAAATGAATGAGCAATGGTCCTGACAACACACACACACACACACACACTCACAAACACGCCCACACACTCACAAACACACCCACATGCATACACACCCACACACACAAACACACCTGCACACACCCACACACACACATGCACACACACTCACACGCACACACACACACACAGACACTCACAAACACACCCACATGCATACACACACACTCACAAACACACACGCACGCATGCACGCACTCACAAACACACACGCACGCATGCACGCACTCACACACACACATACTGTACTGTCTCAGGTGTAACAGTGATATTTGCACAGTACAGAAGACCATGTATGATATTCAGAGGAAAACAAGAATAATATATGTCTGAAAGTTAAATCTTGACCTAAGATGTTTATGCTGCATATATACACAACGCTTCAGAAATGGCGTGTATTATTCAGTATTAAAAAACCATCAAGCTACACGCGGATGTTGACCTTGTTATTCTCGCCAAGCAACTCTCTCTAATGTACGTGAAAATTACTTACTTGCACTATTTCCTCTCCATCATCATTAATCATGGCAATCGCACAATACTCCTCTCTTTTGCAGTTTTTTTTTTCTGCTGACTCTCCTTTTTACTCTGCACTTTCTCAAATCGCACACCTCGTCTTACAAAATATAAACAAACCCCACCAGTGTAAATTGACTCGCTAAATTAAAGAAAAGTGCTTCAAAGAGCTTGCCGATAATCCAAGTGTTGAGAAAACCCAACCAAACAGCGCAAATCAAACAACGGATGAATGTTTTAAATCAGACAGCAAATTTGTCACAGAAGAGAAAAAACCCACTAAGGTAAGCAGAAAAAGGAATTTTGCAGATTGCCCACTAAATGTTATGCAGTGACCTTGGGTTGATTTGGTGTATGTTTTTTTTTAAAGGTATTGGCTCTCAAACTGAGAGTAAGAACATGTCATTCTGGTTTTTTTGCAGACATTATGGCAGCTTCACAGACCCATCTCTCATGTCACTGGATGCTCAGTTGACGTTTTTTTGTGTCAAAACTGGCGTGAAACATCAGATTATGTCACTGGAGTCATTTCTGCTTCGACAAGGAATCCGCTATTATTAGCTTTGGAAGTCAACCACACCACCTTCCCTTTGTCTGTCTGCCTTTCCTCTTGTCCTTAACTCCCTCCATTAAAAATAACACCTCTTGTTTTTCTGTCTTATCTCCATACTCCTCCCTCTCTCTCCACCGCCCTCATTCTTTCCCTCACTCCTCTCTCTTTCACACACAACCCTCCCATTTTTAATTCCCTGCTGTCTCCCAGTCCTCTGGCTGATAGGCCCTTGTCATTTGACCAGGGGCCAGCCATCTCTGGATCCATAACTACCCTGAGTGATTGCTGCCATGCCTGTTTAAAAATTATGTGGAGTCCATTTCACACGAGCAAAACGTAAGCTCGGCTGCTGTAGTTTCATTCCAAAAGACTGTTCTGGTAACTTTGTACTGATACAGATATTGCACAAATCTGGGTTTTTTTTAAAAATAAATTATGCATTGACTGTTCAATACAGAAAGGTCTCTTTTATCATTACACTGTGAGTTCTGATAGTCAGAATAGAACCCCTAAGCTCCACAGCAGGTCCAAGAGGGAAATTGAGCATAGAGTGGTTTAAATAGCAAATGGATTTTAAAGCAGTGAGGAGTAGGGATCGCTGCTCTTAGAAAGCCATGGGGCGTGCAGCTTTATGTTCCAACCCAGCAGTAAAAACCCTGATTCAAATAATGTTACTGATGAGCTTAAATATGATGATTAGCTTAAATATCAGCAGGTGCAGTGATTCCGAGTGCAGGGTTCTCTGCCCCTGGTATGGTGCATTGTGGGAGATTTAGAATACTCATGTGGAGTGAAACATAGGGGTCATAGAGTATCATGGATGCATCTGGTTTTTGTTAAATCTGAGCTCTTAATTAGAGTTTGAGCAGTTGTTAAGTGCTGGAGCCTGAATATTGAGAGTGAGAGAGGTGAAACTCTTCCTCCAGCTCCAGCACATGGACACCTACATTTGTTAAATTGAACAGCAAATACCAGAAACATTAATAGCACCTGAAGAGCATGGTTCCCTACCCCTGGTGTAGTGTTACCTTTCTCCCAGCCGGTATCGCAGGTGTGAGTTGAAGGCCAGCAGCATCAGCAGGTTCATGGTGAACTGTCTCACCAGCAGGGGGCAGCAGACCAGAAACAGGCAGGTGTAAAGGCACTGTGGGGTCCTCAGGTTCAGGAGAACTGACACCGGGACGGCCGCCGCGCCCCCAACTGCCCCCACCCAGCCCAGGCAGAGGCGCAGGGACCTCGAAACGCTGCCCCCGCCTCCGCCTCCGACCCCTCCTCGGGCCCCCTCGCTCCCGCTCCTCCCTACACACATTCTCACACTTGCCCAGATCACACACATGTACAGCACACACTGACACACTGAGTACAGCCACATGGGCTGCATGGCTGGACTGGGGGGGGGAACCACAAAGCACAAAGATAAAAAAGACACAACAACAATGTTATTCTGCAACCTTGGTCAGGGCTCAGCAGACATTCGTCCTGAAATATTTCATTCAATTCTACAGTGCACAGGAGTGTTCTGTTTTTCTTTTTCTCATCAAGAACATTTTCACGATTGCCAAACTCTTCAAACTGTGTCAATGAAAAGAAAAATGAACACTTGCATTTAATCTTGAGCCCAAGTTGAGGACAAATAGTGATTGAATTCCAGCATTGGTTTTTCAAGGCCTAAACTGATGAAAATCTGAAGACCTTGTGGCCCTCCAGGACTTGGATTTACCAGCCTTCGGTCAGCAAGTTTGGACTTGACATGACTTGCGAGCATTACTTCAAACCCTGAGAATATAATGTGATGGAGGCTGTGTGCTGCAAAATGTAGTGTGTTACGTGTGGGGAGCATTCTGGCACAAAATGGCTGCCGTGCATCACCCAAGTTGATGTCCCATTTTTTGTCGGTTACGTGAGTTTTTCCTCCTTCACTCTGTAAAGTGCTTTAAAAACCGAGGAAGACTGACTACAAACAAAGCTATTTCAATAATCATGAGCAGCTATCAATCGCTCTGCTTATTATGACTGAACAGAGGGTGGCCAAGGAGGGGCCATATCATACATGTCATGTCAACCTCTGCACGTAACTGCATCATTTCACCAATGTGACCCATGTGCTGTGATGCCTTAGCAGTTCTTTCTTGAGAAGAGTAGGAATGAAGAGTAACGACGGCTTCTTTGTCCTGGTATGTAATGTTTTACATACGGCTGTCTAATTTATTAGTTGAGTCACTGGTAATAGATGAAAACAAAAGCTGGCAAACACACTGGCCCTCGAGGACCAGAATTCCCCACCCTTCCCTGATGTATAGACCACATCCGCAGGGGGTCGATAGTAAAATACAAACAGAATGAAACAATGCCAGCAATACCAGCAGGGTAAACAATGAGCACAATATTCAAGAAGAACACAAACATAAAATAATATGTAAGTGGAGAGGAGAGGAGAGAAGAGATGGAAACAAAAAAAAAGTTTTAAGATGAATACCTGGGGCTGTGGAGGGGATGGAGCAGAGTGTCTAAGAAAAGGTGAGAAACTTCTGTGAGCGACCTCCGTCTTTCCTTTCCAATGCCCTCCTTCTGTTACCCGCTATATATCTCCGTGTCTCGTTTCCCATTTATGCAAAGCTCCAGCTCGTAAAAATTCACCCCCTCGTTTCCTCCCACAACCCCATCTGTACACGCAGATCGATGGCATCAATGATACAGCCGCTATATACTTTACATGGGCTGTGTGCAAAGGGCAGAGCTCGTCCAACAAATCAGAGCTGTGCCTGCGCTAATGCTCTCCTATGTGCAAACCACTGGGTAAACAACATCAGTGAAGGAGAGTGAGGTGGTGGCAGAGGAGAGTGGAAAGATGAAGAGAGAGATGAGGAGTGGAGACAGGAAAATATGAAGGCTCAATCATATCTCCTAAAACTGGCAGCAAGGCATCAGGTTTTTTAGCCCTACGGCGTACGAAAAGGGTTGTCATGTTTATTGTAAAGGGAACAATTTCACAGCGGAGGTGAATGAATTGACCATGTTACCAACAGTGTATTTTTGTGTGTAATGAGAACATAAATCAATCAAGACTTTTATCTGAGAACAAATGAAATATATCCACGTCAATGTGGTCAAAACCACTCAAATTACATAGTAACCAAGCCCAGATCGCCGAGGCGGAGCAGAGAGAAGGCATACATTCTTTGTCTTCTGTCACGGGCTATCAATCTCATCGAGAACTCATCAGTCACTGACATGCTGCTCTATACAGAACGCAGTTCCACAGTGGAAAAGGTGAAAGCATCTCTTTACAAGCAGACTGGACAGAGCATTTCTGTTCAACATTTCACACACTGAGAAGTGTCTTCACTCACATCTGAGTTTTGGAACTATTTGTGCTGAATGAGAATGTTGGAACAAACGAAACAAACTGTGGGGATAACACAGAATACTAAACAGTTTGGCCTATCTATCTCAGCGGAGAATGTCCTGACCCCTGCGTTGTTCCTGACAGGATTGACCAAATGCCAGTGATCCTTATATTTTGTAATAACTGCCTGATAAAGTTACTCCAGCGCAGGTGAAATGAATTAAATATCACATCACTTCGCTGGTGTAATTTTTAATGCCTATGAAAGGTCAACATTACCATTTTACAATGTGTTTGGAATGTCATTATCAACTTAATGTCCTTTTCTGTTGTCTGTATAGTCTTAATATATCAAACTAGCATCCATTTGGATAACGTTACCTCTTAGACAGCAATTAACCCAATATATGTATTGCTAAGTCTTCCAGAGCAAAGATCATATCTGGGTACTAATTAGAAATGTTGACAATAACATTCAATGAAATTCCTTATAATAATTGAAAAAGTTGCTTGCAATTCACAGTTTTTTTACAAAGGCAAGATCTGAAAATATGAGTCTTCTGAATTTGGAAACACTATAAAGATGTTGAAGGGAATAATACGCGTCTGAAATTGTGGTAAAGGTCGTTGACATGGCAACTGTGTCTCAACATTCACCACCAGCAGGTCCAGACAAATAGCCATGTGTAAACACAAGATGGTGGCTAATTTAATTCAACGGATAATTCAACGAACATGTATTTAACTCTAAATCTAATTTTGTTTGTCTGGGTGTCGCGTTGGGATAAATTTAAACCACATGCTTTCAGTTCTCGGTTAAAAAACACCTACAAATGTACAGTAAAACAAAGTCTCGCGTGAGTCGACGTGATCACCGCCGTTTCGAAAACGGGCAGGAAACCCCGTTGATTCCTCTTCCGTTTGCTGTCGGCAAGCAAGGTAACTGGATGTCACAATCTTTTAATGAAAACGTGTACATTTGGCTTTTCGAAGCATATGTTTTGTTTTCGACGCTGCCAGATAACATTCAATAAAACTGCTTTCCACTACCCCTATGTTCCGGATGTTCAGATGGGTTAGAAAACGTGTTTGGTCGGTGATGTGTTGGCTGATGCTTAGCTTAGCGGCTGAGCCATATACTCCAATGTGACTTGTGAGAGGGCCTCGCTATCGATTCAGCGTGGCGTT
This sequence comes from Albula glossodonta, assembly GCA_019788955.1. NCBI lineage: Eukaryota > Metazoa > Chordata > Actinopteri > Albuliformes > Albulidae > Albula > Albula glossodonta. The sequence goes on from JAFBMS010000144.1 coordinate 421,913, forward strand.
AGCGTTTGCACGTCCTGATCTCGCATGGATGGCCTCCTCTCCTAACTATTTTGGTACTTGTGTCACTTATTTTACTGAGGGTTCACTTCTTCACTGCTGTCGGCGTGTATGATTTTATGTATTTATTTTTTTTTGGGTGCGAGAAGTGAACAGGCTTACTAACTTGGCTAGCTAAGGTCCCTTGGCTAACTTTTAAGGGTTAGCTAATGTCGCTTGGATACAAAGTCATTTTCATTTAGCTGCTTACACTGAAAATGTATGAGTTGACGTTATGGACACTGCTTGTATTTCTGGTATTTACGGGCACGGAGCTTGTTGAAACATCCACTTATGTCGCCTGCAACAGAAGACAATGTACAATGTAGTGTGAAGAAACTAAAGGTCTCTACAAACAACATAACGTTGTTAGTCAACCACTTACCACAGCAAGATCCTATTAGAATTAATAGGCAACATAATTGAATACAAAACTTTGAAACATGAAGTGCATTCCACTTGGAACATCTTGGGTCAGTTTATGAGTATGCCTTGGCGTTTGTCTCCTGTTTCGGGCAGTAACAAAATTATTAGTTGTTGTGTTTAGCCCTGCAGAACTTAACAAATGAAACAACAGTTTGTGTATTGTTCAAGGAAAGTGTGTGGGTCCACTTGACTGACCTCCATATCTCATCCTCTGTCTTTTTATCCTCTCCGCTTTTTCCTCAATTCAATTTGTTTTATTGCCATGGCAGGACTATACCTGCAGAAGCATGGGATAACATGGAACACAATAGCAAATAAGCAAGTAACCAGATGTACTACAAAAGCGTGCTGGTGTAAAAGAAATGCATTCATAATAAAACACACTCTCTCTCTCTCTTTCTCCCTCAGATGCCTGGTGTCACAGTGAAAGACGTTAACCAGCAGGAGTTTGTCAGAGCACTGGCAGCTTTCCTTAAGAAGTAAGAGCTCTCATCACCACGCCCCCTACAGCTCCTCGGCCCCTTTGATGCTCGCAGAGTTTTCGCTCCCTTCCTCCCCTTGAAACATATTTTTCTTTCTTTCCTCAAACGAACACCAGTTTACAATGCATCACAGAGGAGCTGATGGGAATTGAAGTCTGGCGGTGGTGTCAGTGTAGTTCAGGACGTCTGGCTGTGAACTGCATGTGTCTGTTCCTCTGTGTTGTCAGTCGGGCTTGCCCTGGGCTCTCCACAGGGGAGAAACCTGTGGTTTCCTTTATTTTATGTACTTGGTAGTCAGTCTCATGAATATGACATCATTACTATGCGCCCGACTAACTTCTTGCTTAATTTGCCCATTAACCTTGCAAAGAGAATATCTGTTACATATAGGAATATTATATATCTGTTACATGTGCAAAAATGCATGTGGAAGTCAGAAAGTTCACTTTCATGGCAGAAATGCTCATATTTTCAACTATATGAGCAGCTCATGCTAGTTTGCCTCATTGGAAATGAACAGAAATTATATCTGGAAAAAAATGCCAAGATGAGTCCAATGGCTGAGCTCTCTCTTACTCTCTCTCTCTTTCACTCTCACTCTCTCAGGTCGGGGAAGCTGAAGGTGCCTGACTGGGTGGACACAGTAAAGCTAGCCAAACACAAGGAGCTCGCCCCCTGTGATGAAAACTGGTTCTACACAAGAGCAGGTTGGGTGCAGTTTCATTAACATGAGAATGTTGGTGCTGAAGGAAAACTGACTACTGCAGAAATACAAATACCACTGCCACAAAAGTACGGGTGGCCAATGGGGCACCAAGCAGGCTTTCTTTTGCTGGCCCAAACTCATGGTACAATGATCAAAAAGATGTGATATGATACCGAAGAATTGCTGCGTTATTTTTTTTCCGAAACCCAAGAATGTATGGTGTCTTCCTGAGGGGAAAGTTCAGTTTATAGCAGTTCAAGAGCTGCAGCCATCTAACTTGCATTCTGCTCGAATGTGAACTTTACACACACAGCATTTTAAAGATCATAACGGTTACTGAAGGTGGTGCGCTCTATATTTGGGCAGCAGGTAGCCCAGGGGTCTGGGTGGTAGGCCAGCTACCGGAGGGTCTGACAGGAGCAGGTAGGGAGGGGATCGAGCCCCAAACCCGCAGGTTCCTGGCAGCCGTATCCCACAGCTCCGGCCATTGTGTCCTTGAGCTAAGCTTTCCTGAGCTCTCAAACTGCTCCAGGGTTGCTGCACTGTGGCTGTCTATGCGCTTCCAACTCTGTGTGTGTGTGTGCGTGTGCGCGCGAGACATAGAGAGACTGCATGATTGCGCGTGTGTGTGTGTGTGCGTGTGCGCGTGCGCGCGCGGGCGGGCAGGTGGCTGCACGTGTGCATGGTATACGTGTGTCTAGCAGTGGGGTTGGGTGGAAAGAGAAGACGAATGTCCATATTGTAAACCTTCCTTTGAGTTGTGCCATGAGTTCAGGCCATTGAAGCAGAAGTCTGCGTGTTCCCATGGCTGTGTTTGAGGGTTCCATCCTGTCTGTGCCACTTTGATGTAAACATTTCTTACTTCTGTACTTCTCTCCTTAAAACAAAACATTCTACAGTGGTACTGTGTGAAGAGTGATTCTGTCCATTCTGTATTGTATGCTGTGTATCCTAACTGACTAACCTGCCCCCCAGCTTCCACGGTACGTCACCTGTACCTGCGAGGTGGTGTAGGTGTCGGCTCCATGACCAAAATCTACGGTGGTCGCCAGAGGAACGGCGTCTGCCCCGCCCACTTCAGCTGCGGTTCCAAGAACGTGGCGCGCAAAGTGCTTCAGGCCCTCGAGGGACTCAAGATGGTGGAGAAGGACCCCAACGGGTGAGAGTGACTACGTTTCCCAAGATGCATTTCAGCAGGGACAGCAGCCTGCACTGATGAGCGTGTGGGACAACTTAACGTCAGTGTCGTTATGGGAGAGGTTGCTTCTCATGGTCAGGGTCACCATACTGTATAATCATACTGATTATATTGCGATTGTGATCTTCCTTTCTATCAATTTCCACACTGTAAAATTCCCATCATCCTCTATGTCACAGTGGTGTATTGTTGAATGTATTCATCACTATCCAGTCCCCTGTGTATTTTCACTGTGAATGAGGACCATCTGGGGGGGGGGTGGGGGTGTTGCGGACACTGGGAAAGGGGGAGTCCTCACCATCACTGAATTGTTGTGAAAATGAAGGTAGTCCATTTTTGTTTGTTGGACTGTGTTATGACATTTTTATGACTTGGGTATTACTTAATTACATTTTCCACCATCACCCTTCACTGTTACACTGTTCTCTGGCGTAATTCGGCCTGCAGTTGTCAAGTAATCCAAGTTTCATAGCTCTGACAGCAATAGTCGGTACAATGAAAAATAAAAGCGAAAATGCCAGCGGCCCTAACACCCTGAAGCTACCTTGTGTCAGACTGCAGAAGTTAAGCAGGTCTAGTCTTGGTCAGTGCTGGGGTTGGGGAGACTGTGTCAATTAATTAACTGCTGAAGGAGGATTTGTCTTGCACAAATGGAAAGATGAGATGACATTTTTCCAGCACAAGGTGTACAAAGTTTCCTGCTCCAATTCCCACAAAAATGGCTTCACTATATCTGGCCACCTAACCGTTGGTCTTATCTGAGTGGTTACATGGCCGTTGCTTTCTGGCCAATCACATTCCGTACCTGCTTGTTGAGATGAAAGAGATTCTCTGGGTTGTCACTATACAAGGGAGAGTTGTCCATCAACCTGCCTGCTCAGTGAAAGGCAGATAAATAAAATATTGCCTGCTTTGTAGGTCAGATCTCACCTTGTCTTTGGCTCGCTCAGCTGAAACGTGTTGGCGGCGACAGCTGGACATGGATTTGCCAAATTAATTTTTCATCCAATTTCAACCGCAATGTGAGCTCTAATTTGTTTTTCTTAAACGAACTGAACAAGCCCCTTCCACTAAGCACTTTCTCAATTAATATTTTAATGCTTGATGCCCATGTAGTTCTACTCCTGTTTTTTCAGTTTTTTTTTTTTTTTAATATTTTTTTTTAATGGTGGGTCTGGCAGATTGAAGCTTTGAAGGACGCCAGGAGGCCGTGTTTGGTATTCGTCAGTCGTTTGATCTGTCACGAGCAGTTCTAATTGGTCTGGCAGTTTGATTCATTCGTAGCATTTTCTTGGACTTTAGCGTTAGCGGTGACATTTATTTCTTGTGCATCTGTTGTCCATGAGATGCATCGAGCTGAAAAGGACTTTTGAGCTTTTATTTATTTATTTATTTTGGGCTCAGTGGAGTGGCAAAATGCTGTGATGTAGCATTCCGCACATGAGATGAAAGTCATTTTGCTGGTTGATGTGATCCAAAACGTTACCCACATTTAGGATATTGCCTTTTCACTCTGTGCGATGGCAGGGTCGCTGCTGTGCTTCCTGTGTCAGAGATCTCGCAATATGATGATGTCATGATACGGCAGCCATGATGCAATAATATCGCAACCATTTGATTTCGTTGAGAATTGCGGAAAGGTGGTGCAGAAAACGTTTAATTTTCATCGACTTTTACAAAAGCACAGTTATTTGCCTTCAGCACACAAACTTCTCAATTGTGTTTCCATAAAGATGTATGTTTTAATCAGTGCTTTTGAATGTAGTTTAATTGAAAGTTTCAGAAGTTAAGCAGTTTCACTAAAATGAAAGCCTGTCTTAGAAGATCCATAGACTGAAGCGGATAGCATAGTTGTCCCTCTTTCCCTAACAGCATGTAAACACATGGTTGTTTTTATCTGGCAACATTTACATAAAACAGAACCCAAAAGTGATATTGATATTTTTGTAAAAATGCATAACTGTGGCAGGTGGTGATGGAAATGTCGTGCAGTGTGGGGTTTTTATGAATATCATAAATCATAAATTATAACAATGACATTGTGATGGTGACAGCCCTAGCTACAAATGCTAGCCCACCCTTGTGTACCCACTGTGGTTAAAATGCTACACATGAACTAGGATCTGTTGCAGTTCTGTAGTTTGGGTTGGCTGGTTGTTGCTTGCCAAATGCCCACGGTGAACCGTATTTCCATGGGGGGAGTGTTCCAAATGTCTAGCAGACTCATATTAAACAGTTAATCCACATGACAGTTATACAATACCTATGACAGCCCTGTCAGTCAGCACCTTACCTGGACAGTCCACCTGTGAGTGCTAACGGTCTACCTGTGTTCTGCAGTGGCCGCAGGCTGACCCCCCAGGGCCAGAGGGACTTGGACAGGATCGCTGGTCAGGTGAGTTCCTTCAGCCCCACCCACACACAGGTGTGCATGCTCAGTGCTCTTTGTCTCGCCCCCCCCCCCCCCCCGCCTGCTTGCCTGTCTCGCTCTGTCTGAAACACACATGCTGACAAAAGTGGAAAGTTTGGTTTTCAGATGTTTTATTTAAAGAAGCTGTTCTTTAAATCCCAGTTGTCCCCCTTCCAAAAAGTCTCATCAGATACACTTCACCAAACGCTAACCATACTTACTCAGAAAAACCAGCGACAACGGAACAGAAGAGAAGCAGTACAGAAAGAATAAATATTTAAACTGTAAGATGCATATAGTGTGTATTTGTGTATTGTTTTTATGTTGCAAAATAAGATGAGAGGAGAATTCCCAAATAAAAATAAAACTGAATAATAGGGTATAAATGTGTTATGAGGGAGGGCTGGGAACGCCATGCAACAGCACTCAGATATGAGATAAACGGCAGCAGACGTTCTGCTGAATGATTGTTAAAAGTACCCAAATAAACAGCGGTAACCCCGAGGGAAAAGAGTAAATAACTCGGGGAGGATTCTGTTCTCCTCTCTGTCTCAGGGCCCCCGTGGGCCTCCCTCCTCAGGCTGTCTCTGGAGTGTGTAACCGAGCAGGCAGTGCATTGGAAACGAAATGGGCTGTTAGATCGAAATGGATGTTAAATCGAAACGGACTGCGCCCTTAGCGCAGCCTTACGGGTTGAGAGAGAGGTGTGTATATCTAAGGAATTCAGGAAGCGTGTTCAGGGAAGACCCGCACTCTGTTTTACGCTGGGGTGATGCTTTCGCGATTCGTAAGGCTGGTGTCGGCGGGTGATGTGGGTTTAGTTTTTCCACACCTGAACCAAACTTATGGGCCCCCACCCCTCACACTCTGGAAGACTGCCCTTCCGCAGTGCCTCCCCAGTTTCAGCACCTGAGCAAGCTGGACACGTTTCAGTCCGCAGACGTATCACACGCTGCATGTGTCATCGGTGCCCTCTTACTAGCTTTTAACATTTTTGCTGGGTTATACTGATTGAAAAATCCCACATTCATGCACATTCGGTCGCCCCAGCCCAAACCGCCCCCCTGGTTTTAGCTGCTGCTACTGTTACCCCCCCTCCCCCAAACTTCATCACCCTCCTGCCTCTTTTATTGCTGCTTCTGGAACACGCTCCCTTGTGCTCCAAAGCTGTACCCCACAAATTGCGTCCTTTCACAATTAAGCGCCTTAAAAAGACCGTCCTTTCATCATTCTGTTTCTGCCTCTGCCTCAGTCCAGCTGGTTCCCTTGAGATTTTTTTTCCCCTCCTCTTTGTTTCTCTTTTCTTTATTAAACCACTGCTCATTTCCGCTGCTGCTGCGTCTCTGGTGTTGATTGCATGGCTGTAATTGCGCTTTATGTAAGGCTGTATGCCGCTTTACCCCATGTGACCTGCCGTGTGTCTGCTCTGCGCCTGCTTAGCCTGTGTTGTTCTGTGCTTCTCTGCCTTCCTGCCATTAGCTGCACCTGCTTTCCAATCGTGGGACATAAAAACACAATTTCCCAGCCAGCCTTGCAACTCAGATTACAAGCATTCTGCATTTGCCTCCTGGTGAAATTTGGGGTTTGGTGGGGAAGGGGGTGGGTCATAGCCTTTGATGTCCACTTCAGGGTTTCTGAAGTGCTTTTCATTGGTTGGCTGTTGTCATGCCCACCTCCTAAATGATTCTGATTTGTCATTTTAAGCTGTTGATCACCAGGGCTGCATGCTGCAGTATTAGTGGGGCTCATCTCTGAAACCTCTGGTCTTACATCACACCAACACAGATCTGCATTAGAACTGGAATGGCTACTCCTAATCTGTGAGATGGGGATTAACTGATCCAGCTCCACTGCAGTTCTGTGCTCGTGTAAATTACGGGGAGGGTGGGGGGTTGTAACCCCCACAATAATCAAAACCGGCCAATACAACCCCCCCCAAATAATCATGTCATCATGAGATCTCAACACCCTTCAATGTTCAACCCAAAGTTACGCCCTTGTTTAAACCCGAGGTGTAAACACACACACACACCCTGCATTTGACTCAATGCTTTAATGGCTGGGTGTCATTCAAATGGGTGTAGGACTAGCATGGCATGCTTGGCTAAATGCTAGCTAGCATCACATTATGAGATTTCTCCTGGTCCGCTGCCTCCATCTGCTGCTGTTTTACTTTGTTGTGTCTGTGTTGGTGCACTGGTGTACTGCACAGCTTTAATCTGCCTCTCGCTCAGTGATACACACTGCTTATAACCAGGAGTGAGAGCATGTGTTTGTTGTACTCAGTCTGTGCTCAACATTTTAACCAGCCCCTTTCAAATGAATCCAGGAGTCTTTTTTTTTTTTATGTTCTTGGGTTAAAAGGGATATTATGCCCAAATTACATTTTAAATTGAAAGGCATTTATTAGCATAGCGTGAGCTTGTCCATGGGCAGCCATTGTATTGTTAGCATGTCACAGGTGTAGAACACAGAATGGTCTCATTGTCAACAATCTCAATCACTTACACATTGTGTGGTATTTGACAGATGTAATTTGGGTAAATGGTTCCTTTAACTTAGTTGCTGTTTTTTGCAGTGAAAACCAAAAAAACAGCATACGCAGGGGGCTGTTTTCTGGGCCCAGGGTCTGAGTGTTCCTGGCCTGGCTAATATGCTACTGCAGTACCTGTACCTTCCTTCCATCTACTCAAATACTCTGATTTCATTTCTTCCTTTAATTGGCTGGGATGCTATTTGGTGTATGAAAAGTGCTATATAAGTAACAGTTATCATTGTTATAAATCATTTTGTCACTTTTTCCCCCCACCAGGTTGCAGCTGCAAGCAAGAAATCTTGAATTGTGTATTAAATAAAATTGTTTTTTGAGAAAACTTGATTTCAATTTGTCCTCCTTGGTTTCCCGTATGTGCTCGCAGCACACGCCTGGCTCGGGCACAAGAGCGAGATTTCCCTGAATAAAGTTGGTTTAAGAGCTTGGCCCGCATTCAGACTGCTCTCCAACGTGAGTCTTTGTGTAAGATAATTGATGTTATATTCATGATGTTTTTGTGAGCCGAATGTGCTTTGCTGAAGCCACACGAACAACAGTTTTTATGTAATCCCTAGGCTCGTCGAAATCGTAACTGTCTGAGGTTTTGCCTGTTGAGTGGAGACTATCCAATTTCTCATGTGGGAGACTGCCATCATTTTCAGCCCGTTGCAATTTATGCTTTGTGGTTTCAGATTAAACTGATAATTTTATGCAGATTTACAGGTAAGTTCTGAAGGCCACTTATAGGTGTAGGAGAATTAGCTCGTCTAAATTTGGTGCATTTGGTGCTGCTTACGGCAGACGATTTACCCTGGCCCCCTTGGGGTACGCTTATGACAGTTATGAGTGACTCATGATGTCATGGACGTTTTTTTTTTTTCCTCATGATTAGAGGTATGGATGAAAGCATGAGAGCATTGGGACTTGCGGGTGTGCAGTGAACAAGGGAGCCGGAAAACAGTTATCACGATCTGTCGCTTGCTTGTCATGCATAACAGAATGTCAGAATAGTTGGAAAAAAGTTCCCTGACAGATGAGCAGTTTATTTCAAAGGAGTGGTGGAAAGGCATATTACCCCCTCGCGGTGTAAAATAGACTGAAAAGTTGTTCGGGCCTTTTATGATCAAAGCCAGTTCTGTCTTACAGCTGAGTTACCCTGTCACGTGTCGGCGTCTAGCATCCGAGCCTGCTCTTTCAACGTGTTTGTAAAGGGGTCGTGATTTAAGACGGGACGCGCTGTAACTATTGCATAGCTCTTGGTAAACTGTAGGAAAACTTTGGTGTGTAGACAAATCTTGTTAGGGTGCATTGCGTTACTCATAATTTGCGTCTTCATTGAGATGACATAAAATGCAAGGTAACGGTTCCTCCAGAAGAACAACAGTGACTGACATCTTTGTAACAACTCTGTGAGCCAGACGAGAGCGCAGATACAACATCACTAAATCACAAATTTAACTTTGATACAGGCCATGATACATACCATATACTGTGAAATGTTAGCAGCTGGCAGTGGGTTCCAGATGCTGTCTGAAGAGGCAAGACCCTAAGCCTGCAGCTGAGGGAAGACAGTAATTCTGCTTGCTGAACAAACATGTGACTTTCGCTTAAAGTGGCTGCAATTCAGCCTCTTCACATGGGGAATAAATTTGTTTTAGGAGAACACGAAAGGCGGCACTTCAAAAGCCTACAGTCGTTTAAGGGAGAGAAACCGGTGCTTGTAGTACCTTTGACAAACAGTAGGTGGACACAGAGTTAAGGGAATGCTGCAATCAGAGCGAGCATGCATGAAGCTCAGACCAGCCTCAAAAGATCAATGGGTTTGTGAAAGAAAGGTAAAATGCCTCTTAAATTGCAGGTAGCGGGAATGATGAAGACCAGTCAATATGGAATCAGTTAATGATTACAATCCAGCATAACTGAAGGTAATGCACAGTATTCAGTTTCTCTTCAGAGTTTCAAACAAACATGGCTTCTATAAATTCTACCACCAGTATCTTGCTTTTTTGGTGTGTGATTTGATAACTATACAGCTTCTGTCTTAAGTCGTTTGTGGGTCCGTGTGCCCGTGTTTGTTTGCCCAGTTCCATCCTGTGTTCACAGACTTTGTGTGCACAGCTATCTGTATTTTAAGTGTTTTTCGTGTTTTTAATTGCACGTTCAAGTTTCAGTTTGGCACCTGAGGTCTACGGCACCCACGCACGTCACCAAAAACCTGAGCGAAAGCAATGCTACAACAGGAAACTGGCTGTTGCTTGATTTGATGTGTGATCTGATAACTATACAGTTTGCTTTTATATCTGCCTGCTTCTTAAGGTATGTGTGTGTGTGTGTGTGTGTGTGTGTGTGTGTGTGTGTGTGTGCGCAGGTGTGTGTGTGTTTGCCCACTTCCATCCTGTGATCACAGGCTTTGTGTGTGCACAGCTACCTATCTTTGTGCCAGTCTGTGCACATTAAAGGATGCACTTAAATCTCCGTCTCCCCGTCTGCTCTTTTGAAGACCAGCTGTCTTTCAAACACCTGAGTCACCCCCCCCACCCCCCACTCTTCCTGTGCTTCTGTCCCCCCTCCCTCTCTGTAATTTAGGAGTAAGGGAGAAAGATTAAGTGGTGGAGTGACTGCGGGAGCTATGTGGAATGTGTGTGGGGCGGAGGTGCTCTCCGCTCGTCCACTTGCTGCCGTCAGCCGGAGACACGGTCGTCATTACCACCGCAAATCCAGCTCCTGTGGCATGCCCCGGGGCCCCTCAGCGCCGTCTCCTTAGCGACGCTTTCAGCACTCCGTGCTCAGGCTTTGGGCAGGTGTGAGCGTCGCGAACGTCAGATCTGAGCAGAGCGGCCCTGATGATAGTGGGACGCGGGAACGCTGGCCTTCTGGAATTATTTTTATTTGTTTTCATCTCGGCCCTGATTGTGCACACATCCTTTCACAGGCCTCAGTGTCTCGTCTCTTGCTGTGTATGGATCGTGTCTTCTTTTTGGTCGAAATCCTAAAAAGCTTTACTTTTCCGCTCCGTCCTGATTTATCTTTTAACATCTGTGAGCCAGACACTGTTTGGATACCCAGGTCCTCACCAGGTAAAGGTGAGCACACCTGTGTAAGTAGTCGATAGGTGACCGGTGTGCAGGTGGTATTTGCAGATTTTTTTTTTTTTTTTTTTGCATTAATGCTACTTTTCTGAGCATCTGCAAAAGCTCAAAGACTTCCCCTTGTGAAAATGTGAACATTATAAAGTTATCTGCACAACAGAATTTTGTTTGTTTGTCAGAATAATGTGGTTTAAAACCAAAATGTAATCCAAATCTCATTGCTTATATAAACAAACCAGATACACAAATTTCTATTGGGGGGGGGGGGGGGGGGGTTGTTTAACTTTCTCAGTCATTCAAGTTTCAGTTTGGCGCCTCACAGTGGTGCAGGATTGAAGAGATTTTTGAAGTTGGGGGACTAAAATGTAAGTGGAAGGTCTCAGCTTTTAAACTTATAAAAAAAAAAATGTCTCAAGAATGGGTTGGGGGGGGACGTACGGCTTAGCCCCCCCCCCCACTACGTCCCTGGCGCCTCGCGCTCATCATCAAAAACCTGAGTGAAAGCCATGCTACTGCTGGAAAATGGGTGTTGCTCTGTGCTTTTTCTCTTGCACAATGCTTTGTGTAAACACCACTGTTGTGCTTCTTAAGCTCTGAGCTTCCACAAGCTCACAGTGGCAGTGTGTCTTTTCCCCCTCAAATTCCGCTGTGAACAAACACAATGTCTGAGCTTGTTTGTCAAAGTCGTTCTGGAATAACTAATCTAGTTACTATCATCCCCTGAAACCACTCTCAAAACTTTTTTTTTTTTTTTTTGGTTTCCGCAGCAAACCAATTGTGAATGTCTCTATGGTCGTTAGTATCGCTGACCTTACATTTTACATTTTTATTGCTGAAAAAGTGACCCGATAAGATTTATGTTTAAATGAGCTACTGAGTCATGGTCATTTGCTGAAATTCATGTTATAATTTATTATTGTTTTTGGGGTATGAAGCCAGTGCTGTGTGACGTGGGGAATGACGGGCAAAAATACACTGAAGGTTTTGTTAAACTTTTTGTCCTTAGTGCTGGTTGTAGAAGGCCACAGTGTGTGCTGGGTTTTGTTTTCACCTGAAATTCCACAGCAAGTTGCGGGGATGAGGGCTTTTAATTAGCCATGAAGTCAGCAGCCAAAAAAAAAAACAAAAAACCCCAACGAACTCAGCGGCAATCCAGGAGCAAGAATGAGGAGGATGGCCTTGTGGAATGAGGGCCAGAACCAATCACTGCATTCGGCACCATGTTCTTCTTTTTTTTTAATTGGTCAGTAGAAATAGAATCCTTCATGATTGACAGACCTTTGTAGGGCATTCCATGAGTATCTGTGAGGGTTGCCCACCCTGTAACCCCACACTAACACTGGCTCCATGTCTCCCGCAGTAATCTGTATTTGCGCTGACCGCCCACTGGAAGGTGCACAGGATCTGAAGTGCCCGTTTAATGGCGGATCGTAATCGCAGTTTTGTGATGCGAAGAGGAGCTCCACGCCCATCATGATGGCGCTAAATAAACGGTTCTGGAAGGCGGTGGGTTTGTCGCGTGGCGTGGAGCTGTGGCGTCGGCCTCTCAGCTGTCCGTCACTGTGTGTGTGTGTGTGTGGCAGGCAGGGCGTGACCTGTGTGTGTGGCATGATGGGGTTAGGGTCGTTACACCGTTTGTGTTAGTTTTACTTGATGAGTGCATGTCAGGCCCCCCTGATCCCACACACACAGGTGCACACACCTGTCCCTGAGCAGAGGGAAGGAAATAAAAATGTAACAACAGATGTATGAAATGGAGTGAGACAGGCTGCATTGTGTGGGGGGTGAGGAAATGTATTTTTTTTTTTTGGGTTTGTGTAGCAGCAGGCGCCTGGCACACCTCCCCAAAACCCCAACCAACCAACCCCCCCCCCCCCACACACACACACACACACACACACACACTGCTCCCTCCCCCTCCCCCTCCCTCTCCTGCTCGCCCACCTGTTCCTACATGACAGAGGGAAGCAGGACTGGGGGGGGTGGAGGGTGTGTTGTTCGGTCACAGACATTGTGCGCTGAAACAGGCGCAGTCGAACCCTGCCAGCATGTGTTCCCTCTGGAGCCGAATGGGATGCAGGGATGGGCGGGGGGAGGGATTTCTGCCCCGGTTTGGAATGCTGTTGATAAGGGGGGGGGGCGGGTTGGGGGGTGCAGGGGGCGGGGGACTTAAGATTTTGTGAATGTGTGTCTGGCCTTTGCTGCTGCAGGCTAATGGCTTTAGGTGAGTTTACATTGTGTGTCCTCTCGACAAGCTGCTAATACACTCCCTGTTTCTGCAACTGTCCCGCTACCGGTGTCCGATTACACACACACACACACACACACAGTTGTCTAAGGTGATTAAATGACTTCATCCTCTCCAGTGCCCCACCTGTCTCTTACTGTTAAAAAAAGAAAAACCCCTACCTTTCCCTCTTTCCCTCTCTCTCATCCCCCTCTCTCTCTCTCCCCCTCTGCCTCTTTTCTTTATCCTTCTCTCTCTCCTCCTTTTCTGGGCACCCCTCTCTTGTTCTGTCTTTCTCTCCTCAATTTATCCTCTGTCCCTGTCTCTCTACCTCTTGCTTTTCTCCATCCGTCTCTCCCCTCTCCTTCCTCTTTCTGTGTCTCTCCCTCTCTCCCTCCCTCCTTCCCCCTCTCCTTCATCTCTTCGTCCCCTCGCTCACGCCCAGCCTCACCCCTCACATTCAAACATTCTCTTCCTCTTCTTTTGCCGTCCATTCCCTACACTCCACTCTTCCGCTCTGTCCCCTTCACCCTCTTCTCCATGCTCTATCTCTCCTCCTCCTTTCTTATCTCTCCACTCAATACCCCCCTCTTAAATCTGCCCTGCATTCCCCGGCTCTCTGTACACACATCCCCCCCCACCCCCCCCATGTTTCTCACACTCTCTCGCTCCTCCAGCTTTACCTTTTTCCCACCCTCCTCTCCTCCTGCTCCAGCCCTCTCTGTTCCCTCTCCTATTCTTTCATAAATCTCTTCCTCACCGTCTGCTTTCCTCTTGCGATTTCAAGAGCTGTTTCTTTTATTTTTAATTGATCGACTAAAATTTCACTCAGGGAGGCAGTGATGCCGTCTGCATACGGAATTGCGGAATCGGGCGCTGAATTAAGCGCACGGCGCCCGGAACGTTGATCGGTTCTCTCTGTCTCTGAACTGTAGAGATGAAAGGGGAATGACCTAAGCATTACGGGCGTTTGCTGTGAGTGAGGCTGGCTTTGGTGGTGGCAGGGCTGGCTGTACTGTAGGCCGCATTGCTTTGTGAGGTCATAATGAACCTGGCAGCAGTGGCGGTAAAAGTTAAGCGCACGGATGGAACCTGAGACCCGTGGTATCTCCATGCGCGGTTTTCTGCTCTTTCCCCTGGGCGCTGACACACTTGGCAGCAGAGTGATAGTTTAGCGCTGGTTTGAAGGTGGTTTAGCGCTGGGGTTTTTTTTTTTTTTTTATTGGGCTAGCACTGCCTTGTGCTGCTGTCAAAGGTGAGTGGGCCGCTGTGGTCAGGGGTCGGGTCGGGTGGGGGGCGGATTTTGCGGTGGATTTCGCGGTGATTCTGTAGCCCTCCTCTGTGCGCAGTCGTTGGATGTAATCTCTCTGACCGCTCTGACATTCACTCCCTCCCGCTGTCAAATTCCTACTTTTTTTTTTTTGGCCCCATACCTCTAATACTCCGCCCCTTCTCCTGTCCTTCCTCTCTCTACCTACCTTTCTCTCTCTCTCTCTCCTTCTCTTTTTCCCATTCTCCTTTTCTCTCTCTCACCTTCTCCCAGGCTCTCCCTCATTTTTCACTCTGTACTGTCCACTCTCTACCTCCCTCAGTTTATTTCTCTCTCTCTCCCTGTCTCTCTCTCTCTCTCCCCCTCTCGCTCTATCTCAGAGTATTTCTCTTGCTCTTTCTCAAACCCAAGCTGTTTAGTGTGAGGCCCTGGCAGCGTGAGCTGGTACTCTGTTTTTAATCTTTGTATGCAGTGATGTATTGCCTCTGTCAGTAGCAATCTCTTAATGAACCAGATGCATTTTATTCTGGTGGGGGTGGAGGGTGGGGGTGGGGGCAGAAGTACTGTACCTTGATTTTTTTTGTCTGTGGGTAGTAGTTTTTAAATGCTGTGTTTTTTTTTTTATTTTTATTTTTTTTTTTTTAATCTTAGGCCAGTGAATGCAATTTCTCAAGTTCACTTAAAGACAATTTGGCCTATTGTGCATGCCCGTCTCTCTCTCTCTCTCTCTCATTTCAAATATGCTTAATTAGCCTGACAAGACAAACCTGTGTTATTAAAACATTAAAAAGATGTATGATATAAAAACCTTACGCCCTCCCCAGAGACACAAACATATCTATTTTATCTTGAACATATGTTTCTGCTTCCAAGCGTATAAACACACACACACACACACACACACACACTAATCATTAGACCACACTCTCTTTAATTACAGCAGAGAGAGACATATTGTGCCTCCCTCCCTCTCTCCCTCCCCGTTCTGAGGTGGTTTATCTCACACATTGTGTCATGGGGGGAGTCAGAGTGGCACAGAGTAGGATGATATCGGGAGTCCATCCCCAAGTATCGTCCGTGGCGACAGACTCCCCATGAGTGGGCGTGCCCTGGCCGGGCCCGGCCCGGCCCGGCCCGGCCCGGCCAGGCCAGGGGCCCTCCTGTAAATGCACTGTGCCGCGCAGCGCGGCATTGCTTTGAAGTGCGCGGACATCTGTGGCTGCCTGCTCCCGGCGCCGCGTGTCCGTCCCCCGGGCAACTCAAACAGACGCGCGCGCTCCCCGGGAAGAGACAGAGATTGTGGGGGGTGGGCGGTGAAACCCCACGGCACACTATCCCGCGCCCCTCCTGACTGCCACATCTGCCGAACCGGCATGTATAATTCATCCAATTACTCTGATTTCTCATTAAACTTCTGCCGGGACTCACCGGCAGGCTTCCGTCAGGCTCGAGCTTTGAGCGTCATATCGATTAAGTCGTAGTAACCTTTTTATGTAATGTGTTCATTCACCCTCACCAACCCCCACACAAGGTAATGTATTCACTCACAAACCCCATTTACCCCGCCATCCCAATTACAACGCAACTTCCAGTTGAGCTCCTTCTGGAATTTGACACAATAGCGGTTCTTGGTGTTCCGTGACGAAGGTTATGTTAGCGCGCGGCCGCTTGCCCCAGGCTTGCGCTCGCCTCAGTAATGGGCTTTGTTTATGAATCCGTGCCTCGCGGTACATAAAATGTACATCGGTTTCCATTTTCCAGGAAGAGAGCGCATTACAGCTGAGTCTCCCCACTTTGCCCCGTTATTTTTACATCAGCGTATTAAACATGAATATCATGAATACCGATGAGATCGCTGCGGGCGCGGGGCCGTGACAGGCGTGCGTTCCGGATGATCTGAGCGTGTTTCCTTTAAGGGGCCAATTTGCGGACGGCCAGGTTCCCTTTCAATCGCTCCTGCGCTCGAGCCGTCGTTTCCGTGTTCTGTTTTTGTTTTTCACCGCTGCTTTGAACCTGCTGGGTTCCTCTCTCTCTCTATAGCACCGTCTTAAAGGCTGAGGAAGGCTCTGGGTTGTGTTAGCACTGTGTACAGAAACCGGCCCCAGCCGTGTGTTTCAACCGTATATTTGTTCTGAATATATTGGGCATGGCCCCCTCTTTGTGTAATGGCTGCTCTATCCTTGATAAGCGTAACATTCTCGATGAGTATTTCCATCCCAATAGCTGTAAATCTTGTGCAACCTGAATAATACCCTGGGGTCTATATTCAGGATTGTAGTGCTGATCTCAGATCAGGTGCCTTCTATCCATATACTAATGTCATTCGTTATGGACTAAACAGTTAAACTGATCCTAGGTCAGGGCCTGTATTCTTAAAGCATCTCAGCAGTACGAGTGCTGATCTGGGATCAGTCTCTCCTGTCCTTATCCTAGCCTTATCCATCATGAGCCGAAAGGTAAAGCTGATCCTAGATCAGATTTCTTGTTGTGCAGTGTTTAATGAATACAGGCCCTGAACCTGCACTAGAGGTGACTTAAGAAATAAAAAGATTACATCACATTGCAGGAGAACTTAACCTTTTAATTAGCCTTATTAAATATGTTGTCCTTCTTTTGTTTTAGAAAAATTTGAGAAAATGAACTAGATTTAGTCCAATTAAATCTCACCAAATTGAAAACCTGGCATCTTGCAGAAACGACCCCCAGGTCCTGGAGGGCCCCGGGTACGACGGCTCTTGTCACTCAGCACATAATTGACCAGTTAAAATAGCCAATTATATAATAACCTCATCCACGGCGTGGGATTAAGTACATAGCTGACTAACCTGTGCAAATATTATCAGGTAACCCAGTCTCTCATTCCAGTTGGAGGTCATAAAATGACAAATATTGACATTCCGTAGAATGAATTTTCAGACAACATGAATGTGCTTAAGAGTTTGCTGTGATGTGGTAATTTGTATAGAGGTACAGACATTTGATCTTGGGCTTGGTGTCCAAGGGGTCTGCACCATACCTCACAGTTTTTTGAGTTAGGTGAACATCCACTGGACCACCAGAAGAGAAAGAGATATACAGAAGAAAGGAAAGCAGACATGAAGGTGGGGACTGGGAGGGGGAGGGATGCCAGAAGCAGGGTGCATGATGGGAGATAAGGTACGTGACAATACCTGTGGAGAAAACCGGATTGGGTGGACAGAGGTGTTTGAATGTGGGGTCGTCTGAAAATACTTCTCCCGAACCTTTGTTTTAACAAACTCCATGAGGTTAGCCAGGTAACTCTTTAACCCTGTACCCTGTGGAGTACCCCGCCCCCCATGAAACCCAAACCAGCGCCCGCTGTGGCCCTCTAGGACCTGTAGTAAAGGTGACTTTTGTAACCTTCGTTTCTCTTTTAAGTCTTAAATACAGACACTAGTCACCTTTGGTGGTATCAGGAAACTCTAATGAATGTACTCACCTTACCTCTTAGAACAGTGAATGGATTGCAAGCGGAAGAAAACTGCACAGAGGTTTTCCGACTCTGTTGATGGAACACTTGGGTAAGGAAATGAACAAACTGTAGGAGGTCATGAATATTCACAGGGGAACCCTATAATTATTTAATGACACAAAATCTTAACAAATGGGGGTTGAATTTTTAATGCAGTGTTTTTAGGCCTGCTTGACACTAGTTTCCGACATGTTCGTCACATATTAAGACAGAATTTTTGTGGGATATGATCAGGTGTGCCTGCGTGTTCACGTTCATTTGCCCACGGGACTCTCTGTTAACGGGCCAAACTCATAGCGCAGCAGAAGAGACGGCCTTGTGTGATCGCTTAAGCTTATTTCAGAACTATGTGGTGTCAATTTCACACCAGCAGGAATGTGACAGTTGTGTGCAACGGTTACATTCCAGACTGTTAGAAAACATAATTTACCCTGACAAAGATATGACACAGGACTGCGTTTTTTAAAAAGTAAATGATGCAAGAATTATTCATTTAAAAAAAAAAAAAAAAAAAAAAAAAGGTTTGACAAGGTGAGCTACAAAAGACTTTTCAGGTTGAGTTCTGTCAGCTGAACAAGGGAGCACGGATTTAAATAGTTTTAATAGTTAACGGTGGAATCCGAGCAGATATCAGGAAGTATTATTTCAGAGAGAGCTGTCAGAGCTTGGCACGGATTGGCAGGCCTTCTGGGAGAGTTAAGATCCTGGCTTGATGCAGTGCTGGGTACTCTCTAGCCTCTGTAGGTAAATGATCAGCCTAGCTGGGCCGAATGGCTTGCTTTCATCATTACGTATTCATACTCACATGTTTCAGTGAAATAGTCTTTTTTTAGTTTTGTAGCGTTGCGCTGCTAAAGTTTGGCCCTGTTAAAATGGAGCCCGTCTGGGCCTCTCTGTGACTCTGCATCTTGTCGGTGTCCCTGGGCTGGGTGCCGAAACGGCCAGGAGGGACAAGAGCTCATCTGAAAGAGGAGGTGATCTCCTCTCCCTCTCTCTCCTCTCTCCCTCCCTCTCTCTCTCCCTCTCTTCCCCTCTCTCCCTCCCCCCCAATTTACATTTCAATCCCTTCACCCCAGCTGGAGCCAAGATGCTCTGCATCTCGATGAGAGAGAGAGGGGTGTGTGTGTGTGTGTGTGTGTGTGTGTGGGGGGGGGGTGTCAGTGGAGAATAAAGGGGGGAAAAAATAAAAGGAGTGGAGCAACAGAGAGGGATGATAAGAGGGAGAGGGTGTGGGGAGAACGAGTGGAGGGGCATGGGAGAGGGTATATGGGTAAACCTGCTCAGGAGAATGAGACAGAGTGGAGGAGAGAGGGAGGGAGAGAGGGAGAGCGAGAGAGAGAAGGGGGAGAGGAAGAGTGGAGATCAGGGTGTGTTTGGAGGAGAGTTTTTAATGAGGCCTGTGAGGGGAGATTCAGCAGCCCGAGTTTCACTGAGTCATGCTGAACGAGCGTTAAACCCAAACACACATATGCTGTCCTGCATGTTACTGGTATTTATGTATTGGGTGACCAGTTGTCTCATGCCACCCCTCTTAGTGTGTCGCTGAGAGAGCCAGTGTTCCCCTGATCATGCCACAGTGTTCATCGCCTGCTGGACGGGGGTGTTTTCCAATGCCCAAAATGGGTATAGTTCAAAAGGAGAAAAAGGCCATCTACGACTGGAGTTTGACATCCCTGCGCATTTACACACTGCAAAATACAATGCCTGCTCTGCAAAGCAAAACACCAATATTCCCGAGCTAGGGAATGTTTTCAGGGGTTGCCTGTTAAAAGACACAAATCATAGAGGGAGACCATGATCATTTTAGTCTATGTTAATTTTACAGAACGGAGCTGGGTCTCATCGTTTTAAAAACTATTTTTTAAAATAAAAAGAGCAGGCTGTGTTGATTTGCACTTGCTGTCAAACATGGGTACATTCTTTAATTATGCATGGCCCCTGTGCGTCTGTTTCACAGACTCCTCAGAGACGTTCTGACATTTCTCGCAGCAGATCATTAAAAAACATGAAACTCACTTTAAGATGCTTTCTTATGCAATGTTAAATCCTACAAACATGAGATTAATGAATACTAGATCTCTATATTAGTTTGTCATGCTAGCGGGGGTGCTGCTGCATTCGCCCTGCGTCTGGTTCTTTCAGGCGGGCTGTTTTACTGTGTCATTCGGTGTGCTTTTGAATTAGCTCAGAGTTTTACGTTCGCTGCGCATGTGCGTGTGTGTAAGAGGTGAGTGTGCACTGTGTGCATCAGTGTGTGTATGTTGTCCACCACAAACGTGGTTTATAACACAGCTGGTGTGCGTGTGTAATGTGTGACAGCTGCATTACTGTTGGACAGCAGTGTAGTCTACTGTGCTGTAACACAACTTCACAGAGTTAATGAGATGCGAGTTATAAATAAGCGGTAATTAAAATGAAATGATCAGATGAATATTTTTTTGAGTGGTTTCGTGAACTATGGAGACGTTTGCATTCAGTGGACTTGAGCGTGAGCCAGTGTAGTCCCCGTGTGGAACCTGTGGCTGGATATTACAGCGATTTACTCCATTAGCCGCCCAAAGACATTACTCTGCTTCCGATTAAAACACCCCCCCCCCGTCTGATTCCCACGTCTCCTCACTCTCCTGCCCTTGCCTTTCCTATTCCCCCCATGAGCTCCGCTGCCCTGCCTGGTGCTCTGAAATGCTCATTCTCCACATTTCTGCCATTCTTGCTCGTCTGTGCCACCCTGTTAATTCTTCCTCTCACTTCAGTACTCCCTCATATCCTCACCACCTGCCAGATATTTCTCCTCATTTGCACGCTCTACTCCCTTTTTTCTTTCTTATTGGCAAGAAAAAAAAAAAGTTTTGAGATTCAGAGAATTCAGCTGGACCATGTTCTAGAACTCGATCCTATCTCGCACACATGCTGCGTGTCTGTCTGTCTGTCTGTCTGTCTGTCTGTCTGTGTGTGTGGTGTGTGTGTGTGTGTGTGTGTGTGTGTGTGTGTGTGTGTGTGTGTGTGTGTTTGTGTGTGTGTGAGGGTGTGTGAGAGAGAGAGAGAGGACATAACATCCTTTTAAACAGTCACCATCTCTACAAAATTTTGTCAGTACTCATTGCTATACTTGCTGGACAATGACCAGAAATGCCTGAGGATCAAAGATGAGGAAGTTGTATTGATCAGCATACCCCCCCCTCAAACACACACAAACATTTCCTGATGTTCTACACTGCAGGGGATGTGTAAGTGCTTGGGGCATGACATCATAGAGAAGCTTCTGATTGTGACATCACAGGGGCGTGAGGGAAGTGAGTCACAAGGTCCTTCAATAGATCGGTTGTAAGCACCCATGCTGGAATTTGCACAGGGCATTGAGATATAGGTTACCCAGCCATGCTCTTTATGTGAGAAATACGAATCCCACAGTGGGCAGCGCACAGTCAGAAGGGCACGTGCTCATACCCACAAACGCCGCCCGAGTTCAATCGCGTTTACTGTCAGCTAGTCCGAGCGGTCAGCTATCACATTTCTTACGATTATTTCTGACTCATCTCTGAGTGCAAACACATTTGTGCTGCTCCAGCACTAAACTCAGGGAAACTGGCAGAGCAGACACTTCTGTGTGCTCTCGATACATCCAGCTAAATCATTTATCCCACTTCAAAATAGTCTTTTTCCAGGGTCTGAGGAATGCATATTAAAGTTAAATTAACAGATTTTTATTTTTATAAGTACTGTCTAATTTAGGCTTGGCAACTACATGAGGACACATTGTACAGCTTCTCGTTTATGGCAGAGCTCTGAGGGAAATTGTGTATCTAATACAAGCGCAGTAAAGTTTAATTTAAAAAGCACAGATGAAGGACGTATTTGTTAGCATCATTTCTGAAGATCATTCCCCTGGTTCGACCTCGGTGGTGAACGAGCGGCTCGTCCCCCAGGGGCACCTTGCCAAACGGAGAGCCGCATTAAATTACGTCAGCGACCGGCCGCATTGCTTCACGAACCCCGCGCGCCTCTCCAGAATGCTCAGCGCAAGGGTTTTCTCTGACTCATTCCTACGCGCCGCACAGAGGACCATTGATGCCAACACTCCGTCATTGTTTCGGGAGACCGTGTCACGGGCCCGGGGCCTGAATGCACAGTCACCGCGGCCATAATGCCATCATTATCTCCCGTTACCGGTAACAGAGACGGAGAAAGAAAGGAAGTGAGGGAGACAATAACAGACAGAAAGAAAAAAGGGAGATGGCGCGAAATAGAGAGAAAGAGATGGTGGGAGAGGCACAGACAGATATGGAGTGATAGGGAAAGAGGGGAGCGGGAAGATGTGAGAGAAACTTGGAGAGCAGAGAGAGAGCGAGTATGTGAGAGAATAATGTAGGTACAGTATGTAGGGATAAGTGAAGGAATACATGGCTTTGTCTTGCAGTTGTTGATGTATGTTTCACTATTGCAAAAAGGCAAAGATAACACACGAGGATGCTGCTTCACATGTCACATACCTGAGTATAAACATAAAAGATTTATTGCAATAAAAAGTATTTTAAAAAAAGTATTTTAAAGAGCAGGAGGATGGGGAAAGAGAGCAGTAGAGTGAGAGTAAGACTTTTGCAGCCCTGTTTTTACTAAAATAGCCAAATATAATCATCACTTAAGCTCATCAAAACAAAAAAATAAATAAACACAGAACAGAAACAGAACAAAAGACAAGGGCCTTCAGAAACGCACTGCAAGTCTCATGTTCAAAATTTCAAGTCTAAATCGTCCCCACAGTACATTTCTTGTTTGCGGTATACTGCCTAGCAGATTGGAGAGGTGGAGAGAAAGAGGTAGAGAGAGAGAGAGAGAGATGACAGAGTGAGAGATGACAGAGCAGTGCTCTGTGTATCAGCTCTGTGCGTGCGTGCGTGCGTGCGTGCGTGCGTGTGTGCGAGTGTGTGTGAGTGTGTGTGTGTTCACTGCCAGGAGATTGTTAGCCGAGACTGCCCTTCGGTCTCAGTGGACTGGGGAGTAAGAGGGGGGCAGAGAGGCCTGCATGGGGGGTCACTTCAAAGAAAGGTTCAGCCCACCCCGCACCTCACCCCCAGCCTCCTGCTTCCTCCCAGAGCTCAGCTGAACTGACACAGAGACCCACCTCCTATACAGAGGGACCTGCAGACAGACAGATGAGCAGACAAGAACAGTGGTGTGTGGTTTTATACATGCACGCACACACACACGCATGGTAGTT
>JAFBMS010000144.1:447500-515000 GCA_019788955.1 Albula glossodonta
TAAACTCGCCCTGGATCAGCATTCTAACTCTGAGACGCTTCGTCTGCACAGGCCCAGGTGTCTGCAATGACCCCCCCCCCCCCCCAAACCATCCGCCAAACCCCCCCCCCACCCCACACCCATTGGTCAGATTAGTATCACAGTTGTCGATGGTGATGTTTTTATTGCCGGGGTGTCAGTCCCCAGTCCCTGGGGGGGCAGGCGTGTATGCAGTTTTTTTTGGGGGGTGTTTCAGTGCTGAAGGGCCCAATTAAAGTAATGGATTGGCGAAAGGGAGCCTGTGCACCCTGATTCTATGGCTGCCGATTGAAAGGAATCGACAAACAGCAGTGTGAACACGGACCCCTCCACCCCAGCTCCATCACATCCCTGCGTGGCGTTCTTTCCGCCTCATGCACCAAATCAAAATATTCACACAATTTACATAGTTCATCAAAGTCATATTCGTGGTTGCATTGAGGAATGCCTCCTGTGAGTACAGGGAGGCTTTCTTCAGGTTGTAATCGCCGTGTTCACGTCCTCCCGGGGGTTTTATTTTGTTAATAATTAGAAGTCAAGAGGCAGTTGTGTCTGGTTGAACATGCCGAACCCAGGCCTTTCCGAGGCTGGTTTCTACCAGGCTGGTCTTATTCTAGGATGGCTAGATCTTATAGCATCTCACTGCCACTTTAGGATTTCTGAAGCGCTCCTTATTGGCTGTCTGTTAGATCATTCACCTGTAGGAGACCGTGATTCGTCAAAGTCCCGTTCCAACTGAACTTACTTCCAGGTTTTACTGGAATAAATGCTGGTAAAACCGAAACGGAGTGCAATGATTTTGGAGCTCAGTGAACTACTTTGAAAAGTAATGCCCCTCAGTAAGTTAATGAGCAGCATATCTGAATTATGTTTCTAAAATATGCATGACCTTATGTAACGTTGGAAATAGTTTTTGGTGACAAAAATGCTCATGCTTTCAGTGACATGTCAGCTTTCAGATTTCAGACCTGGAATGCTCACACAGCATCATTCTGAAACTACAGGAAGTGACATGCAGCTGTGAGCCACCAGGATGATTCAAACAGGATATCAGATGGTTTTGTTCGGCAGGCTGTGAGAGCTGCTGCAGTAAATAAATAATGACTCATGATCTGAGCTCGCTGATGGACGCAGGATAACATCGCTCCCCTCTGCACTGTGGGCAGGTTTTCCTCACACACTGCTCTTACAGCCAGGTGCTATATCTGCAAGGAGGCAGTAGCGGGCAGTCTCACCTCTGCGCCATGTTGCCCCGATGTCTTGTTGGGGACACTGTACCTAAGGAGCTGGAGTCCTATTCTTGCTTTCCAGAACATTCCCAGAAGCATGTACAGCAAACATTTGCCAAGTTAGCTACCTGGGAAGACCATTCACCTGATTTTCAATTATCAAGTCATATTTCCTGCTGTGGAAGAGCATGTTTGGAGCAATACAATTATTTTTATAAGACTGCTTAGGGAAAATTTTACGACAGCTTCTCTTTTTTTTATGTCATTTTTATCTCTCAAGCAAATGGGGGGGAAATCCAGACAATTTCTTCCCCCAACGTTCTGGATGTGTTTTGTTTTAGCTGGTGAGGCGTCAAGCTGCGACCTGCTGTCGGTATTAAATCTCCCACAGTGCTTTGCACAAAGAGTCGCGTGATGCCCTGGCAGAGTTATGCGTTCATCCTTCCATAATCTCCACCCGTTTTAATTGCCTACCCAAGTCCCCGATCTTAACTCAGGCTTGTGTACGGTGAGCATTCCGGTGTTAAACTCTTGCTGTACACTACTGATGCTTGAATGAGGGTCATGAACCCCATAATGGGCGGAGCAACGGTGAGCTGTCAATCACTGACTTATTTGGAACCAATCAAAACTGTTGGTTTCCACAGGAAAACACAATCATACGTTGAACTGCGACAGGCAATGGGGATATATACTGTAGCTGATTCAGCTAATTCTCTCATCACTAGTGCTTCTCTCTTCGCTGTATGTGCTACACATGGGTGACGACTGTCCATAAGTGGTCATAAAGAAAATAAATCCATTTGTACTATATTACGATTTGTATGATCACATCACAAATATGGAATTGGATGCGTTTACGAGGCCTGTAATACTATTGTTTGAGTAATATCGCTGTGTGATGTCACTCCTGGGGGAGATGTGTTATGCTGCATAAACACTTAAGTGCTGTTCGTCCCTCTTGCATTGTGTGACCTCATGGTAATAATCTGGTACCACATGCATAATACCGCATGGAACCAGCCCTCGTGGTTTGCTCACTTTTATCTGTTAACTTTTAGACGAAGTAATTTGAAAAATGAGACAAACTGTTAAAAACAGCTGTCATTGTGCACTCACAGTCTAAAAATAATAATATGGCTGAAGTGGATTTGATTCTCATGAGGGGGTTGTACTCTATCTTTGCATCGATGCCTTGCAAATTTTCCTTTGGAAAAGTGTATCAAAAGCAACAGTGATTATCTCAGAAACTATCTATATTCCTCCAGAAAGAAATAAATAATGAATGGCATGCTGCTGATCTCTCCGTGTCTGTCATGCTCTGTCTCTTTTTCCATCAACATCACTCTCTTTCCCCGAGGTTGTATGCAAACAGTAGGCTGACCAGGGAATTAATTTCTGCCTCTCTCCCTTCCTCTGATCTTTTCGCTTTTCTCTTATTCCCTCTCTTCTCCCCTCTCCTCCCTTCTTTTTTTTTCGCCACCCAGTTCTCTTTCATGTCCACCCCGTGTTTTGAGAATCTTAGCTTACATTTCCTCTTACAGTAAACTAACATCATTATTGATATTGCTGTGTAAAATGGGGGAGGGGTTTTCCGCTGCATTGTCATCCCCAGAAATAGCCGCACAACTAAAGTAATGACACACCGACAGATCACGCTCCCAGCACAAACCCCGCATGTCCTTCTCTCTGCAGAATTCAGTGAGAGCTTCGAATCGCAGCCCCCTCCCGCCCCGCCCCGGCCCGCCCCGCCTCCGTCCCTCAGCGAGTGATCAGTGTGAGCCGATGAACAGTGAACTCTATCTCTGAGTCTATGAAAAAACAGCTGTTTCGTCCCAACTATCCCAAGAATGCCAGCTAAAACACAACTGCTCTTAGTGCTATAATTACCCCTGGAAACAGCAGCATTAGCGAGTGCTGAAACTACTGTTAGACCATTAGTGGTTAGATGAGATTGTATTTTGTTACACAACTGACATGTGTATATTTTAGTTAATTTTCACTTCGTAACATTTGTGCAAATCAAAATATCAAAGATATTAAAGCATATATAATTGTAGGAAGCGCAGTGTGTCTCATTCGGGTTTATCTACAAACCGAATTCCCGGTTGCAGGTTCAAAGTAAGCGCGAGCAAATGGTTTTATTGCCACCGCATGCTACAGTAGCTATCTGTTTTCCATTAGCATTGAGTACTCTAACGCGTTTTAATTGTGGTGGTAGCGCCTCAAGTAGCAGAGTCAGTACCACTAAACATATCCGTAATGGCAACCAACTGTGTAATTTACAATATAGACTCTCGGTGGCTTTTCAATTACTACCAGTTGCATAGTTTTTGGTAAGCGATGTCTCGAGCTGTTTTTTTTTTTTTTTTTTTTTAATAGACTGAAATAATTATCTCAACTGGCAGTGTCACAAAACACGGGCTGTAGTTACAAAATGACAGTTATGGATATAATTATTTTTGTTGTTGAGGAGATTGTTTTGCTTCATTTCTTTTGCTATAGTGTAGGTCTTTAACCACCATTGTAGTATCTTTTTCATAGCTGTTTTAATATAACTAGTTACTGTCAATATGTTCTCGTTTAATGTCGAAATATATCCTATGTAACAACCTTTCATCTTTGTCGGTGTTGCATTCAGTTAGCCATCCAAAGCGTTTTCACCTTAACTGTGGGGGGGGGAGGGGGGGAGGGGGGGGGGGGGGGGGCGGGGGGGGGGGGGTCACCTTTTGTGCAAATATATCAAGCAAGACACTGCCACCCGAATCAGATTTCTCACAGAGGGAAAGAGAGAGAGAGAGAGGGAGGGAAAGCGCAAGGGAGGTGCAGAAGACTTGAACCAGCGAAACAGCGGAGTTGTGGGCGATTAAACAACTACAGTCGCCAATAAATCCCATAAACAAAGACCCAGAAAACCCTTGTAAAGTTAGAACCGAGCCATGGAAAAGATGTTGAGATTCCGACTAAGCCCGCTTCTCTGTACCTTGCTGCTTTGGTTTCTACAAGGTAAGCCTGGCTCTTGTTCTCATTGAAGTGATTTCAGAAGTTGTTAAAATGATTTTTCGACATTTCCTTTCCACCGACCTAGTCTTCCAATGTTTTTACGAGTTGGCGCTTCGTTGTGTTGCTGTTTACTAGCGCAAACTGTACTTTCGTGGAACATGTTAAGTGCAAGGCAGTACGCAGTACTTTGAATGTTTAGCATGTTCTGCGTCGAGAACTCTTTGTATGCGCAGCGGTATGCGTAAGCTAAGCGCATTTAACCAAGGACAATTCTTATTTTTACTTAGTTTACGAGATTCTATTTGTGTCCTTGCTTCAGCACTCCAGTCGTTCGACCAGGCGGTAGCGCATTTAGTGCATGATGCGTATAAAAGAACAGGTGGATTGCAACGGAAAATGAGGCGCGGAGTAGGTTTCAAAATATGAAAGCACTAGGGGAAAACATTTGCTGGTGTGGTTTCTCCTCATTTAACGTTGCGACGATGCAGAACTCTGTAATGGTCTGGAATTGTAAGTCTGCGACGCATTCGTGAAGTGGCTCAGGGCAATGTCATTTGGTAGTAAGGGTTAAGTCGGACCACGCCGGCGCCCCAGGTCTGGGCTGATCTCTGCTCCGTAACTCGGCGCACAGCTAAAACCCAGCTGCTGCAGCGTCTGCCGTTTGTCAGTGGATGGCTACGTTTTCTTTTGATCTGTCTTAGTGCACTTTGTAATGGATATGCCAATGGTAGCGTGTACGTGCGAGACCCCCTGTTTGTCATTTTCTATACGACTCTGTTGGGCTTGAATATGAGAGTTCACGGCACTTTGCTGTTGTCTTTCGAAACTTAAATAACGTTATCGATAATGTACAGGATAGTTAAGTTCTTCAGTATAGTTAAATTATTTTAGATCAAAGAAAGTAGCTAACCTAGCAAGCTCGTAATAGTTGGGGAAAACATTTAGGTAATTCATTCTTCCTGCACTGAAGAAGTAGTAGAATTTTAGAATCAGCCGTTGGCATTTATGGTGGTCTGAACAAATTAGAAAAAAGATAAATCAGTTTTTTCTTGCACACGTTTGATTGGGAAAAATTTCTCACGATAATTAAAGTGAGGTGTTTTGTAGATTAGAATAACCGAGCAGCTTGCATTGCAGGACTTAACCTCTCGGTGGCACAGACGGCTATTGTGCTACTGAGATTTATGCAGGACCTCCAGGGTACAGTGTCTACAGTATGTTTAGGTGGCGTTAAGCTCAGTTTGTAATAGCAAGTTGCAGTAAGTTTACTCCTCTTGTTTTCAGTTTGTTCTATCTGAGATATGTTGCTGTAAAAACTAAAATCTGGGGTGTTTAATATCCATTATACTGCTCTTTCTTATGACAGAAACATTGTGTTATATATGATAATGAATGTAATTGTTATGCAGCGGCACTGTTTGCAGTATGCGTTGCCTGGAGGGGCACGTTTAGTGTGACCGTGTGTTAACACCACCTTGCTGAATGAATGGCAGTGGAATTTGGCAAATGACAGTGGCCCCTATGCCCCCCCATCCCCCACCTCTCCAAACACTCCCTCACCTGCTCCCTCCATACTCCCTCCCCCTCTCTCTGCTTTCCCATCCTCTCTTCCTCCTCCTCTCATCCACACTCACACACAACAAAAACACCATCTCTCCAAATCTGTTTGCCCACCCTACTGTTTTTTCCACTTCCATCCTCTCTCTTTCCACCATGTAGTTTTTTTTTTCTCTGTATTGTTTCTTCACCTCTCATCCCCTTATGTTTTTGTTCTCCGGCCTACTGGGTTTTCTTTTTCTTTTTCCTTCTACTGCAGACTGCACGCTCTCCTTCATTCACCCCCCCCCCCACCCTCCCACCCCCCCCCCCCCCCCCCCGTCCTCCTTCCTTGCCAGAATTTGCCCTAATTTGCTTTGATTTTTTTATTTTTTTTCAACCGGCTTTTCTCTGGTGCCCTGACTTTGAAGACGCTCCCTGTTGAGAATTACCACCAAAACCGTATGCGTGTGCACGCACACAAAAAAAAAAATCAGACTGCAGCATGTTATACGTGATCTCTAATTTAATGTGCTAGCCCCGAGCCTGTCCCTGTCCCCACGCGCATGGCTGTTAATTTGTAGACCCCCAGCTCCTTGTCCCCACGTGCATGGCCGTTAATTTGTAGACCCCCTGCTCACTGTGTGCGATGTCTACGGGAACCCCCCTCCTCACCACCCACCCCTCCCTGGGGAGGGACCTCAGTCGCAGCGGCCCTCTCCTCCTGAAAGGGATCCATGAGGCTCCTTCACGGCGGCCTCGCCTTTCCTCTCCTGGTCTCTCTCCGCTCTCCTCCTCGTCTCCCTTCCCTCCTGGCCGTGTCATCTAATAATAGATAGATTTGTGTGTCTCGGTGGGAGGCGGCCGCGCAGATGCACATTCCTGCATTCCTGAGTCGCGCTCTCGGACACACAGCTATGCCACACTGCTCGGCATTAAAACCACCGTGCACAGCATGCTCCGTCAGTGTCTGTGAGTTTGTGGCGTGTCGTCACGGCCGCCGGGCGGGGTAAGACTATCCGCCAGCGAGCTCCACATGCCTGCTACCTGTAACCTAAAGCACTGGGAAAGCTCCAAGTGACACTAACATAACACTATACGCTCCCCATTTTATGAATTTATTGCTGCCCCTTTTTTTTTTTTTTGCTGTGGAGTTGAGTGCCTGGGTGGAGCAGAGGTAACCAGCTCTGGTAGCGTGTGGTGTGTTTGTTTATGTGGTCACTCTGTATCAATAGACTTGATTGAACTCTCAATTAACTCACCTCACTTCACCTGGTTTGTTGGCTCTAAACCGGCTGTTGGCTTTTAAGTTGAAAACGAAAAAAACCAGCAGACCCCCTTCAGATCCTCAGGACCAGTGCTGGTGACCCATGTGGACAGAGTAACGTGAATCACGGCATCTAAAGCATGCTTGTCTGCGAGGGCCCCCCCAGGCTTGTCTCCTCGCTTTTCGACACCGATCAATGCGAGCGAGTTCCCACTGTCACCAAAAAAAAAGTTCTATTTCTGGTTGTCAACTTGGATCATGACATCGTTCGATATTTGTGTTCCTCCTCGCTGAGTAGTGTATTTGTACAGGAACATGGTGCTCCTCTGTGCCCAGTAGAACTACAGGCCCCATGGTGCACTGCGCTGCAGTCATTAGTTTTTTGCTAAAGCAGCGATCTCAAATTCAGTGAGAGGAACCGCTGTGCTTATCCTGGCCTTCACTCCAGCTTCCACTCTTGATCAGATAATTAGATCCATTATATGCTAAATTACTTCTGTTGGTTTACATGTAATGCATATAAAGAAAAATTAGCCGTTTTTTTTGTCTTTGCTGCAGTTATTGCCTGTGTAATGTGCTTTATCTGGAAAAAGGCACAGAGGTGCACACAGTGCTGATTAAAGCAGAAATAATTGGTTTGGAATGAAGATCTGCAAAGGCACAGCCCTCCATAACACTGAGCTTAGGAGCTCTTAAGGATCTCCAGACCACTGAAGGATCAGACTTCACTGACTGGGATCTAATTTTGGAGTAATCCCATCCAGTCCAGCCCCCCCCCCCCCCCCCCCCCCCCCAAAAAATTTATTTTTTTTCATCTTAAGAAAGAAGGTGATTGTTTTTTTGTTTTTTTTTTTTTAAAAAAAGAAAAATTAGCGTTTGCTCTTTTAACCCTTGCCCCCACCCCCCACCCCCCCCCGGGCTGGTTGCAGGAGCAGGGTGTGGAAACCCGAAGGAAGCGGAAAGAATCATTGCGACAGGCCGTCGGCGGAGTTCAAGGTGCAGGTCGGAAGCGCCGAGCTTCCCCTTTTTGTCTACGAAGTGCTTAATTCCTACGGCCATTTCCTCACTTCGGTTTCCACCCCCCAAGGGGCTTCAAACGCAGTCCCCCGCAGCTATCCGCAATTACTATTGCATTAGACGCTCAGAGAGAAAATTCCTTTCATTACCGTTAACTGTTGGAAACGATAAATGTTCTTCCCTGTTTTTTTTTTTTTCTTTTTGTTAACGGTAACCTTGAGTGTTTTGAAGTGTCTTCCTCTGGTACCCTGCCCCCCCACCCCCATCCCTTCTCCCCACACTTAAATACACCTGCACCCCCCACAGATACAGACAGATCTGTGTGAAGATTACACCCGACTCTGTTTCATTTGACCAAAATGAAGGAGAGTGGAGATTTCATGCTCCTGACTCACTGATAGTCACACTCTGTCTTACTCAAAGGCCTCACATACTTTTTACTCAAAGCCTCTCGGACGTCCACGCTCCACGATTCGCCGAGCCGTGCCTTTGAACAAGCGGCGTGACTGTGTTTTCAGGAATGCCTGTGGTGGGAAATTAGAGGGGTCTTCCTGGAGAACGGGTCACGTCTCGCCTCCCTGATAAACTGCTCGCATCACGCAAACGGAACTCACACAAGAATGCTCCGCTGTGACTAACCGATTTGTGATCGCACACATCATTGGCACGGGCATGTTGCGCTGTGAGTTACTGATCTCTGATAACATACCACATATCACTGACACACCATGTACTCCGACTCCCTTATTATTTATTGTAAATATTACATATGACAGCTCTTGGAAATATGAAAAGTGACTCATACTTCAAAACCCTCTTTTCTGTCTTTCTCCTCCCCTTCTTCCTCCATCTCATATTTCCTAATGTCATATTACAAATTGTTAATGGCAGTCGTGTAGTATAATTGGTCAGGAGCTGGTCTTTCAACTCAGAGGTTGTGGGTTCAAGTCCCAGGCAGGGCATTGCTGCTGCGCCCTTGCGCAAAGCATTTCCCCGAAATTTCTTCTGTGACATATCCAGCTGTATAAATGGATAGTGTGTAGAAATGTAAACTGCGTTGGTCACTCCGGATAAAAATGGCCGCTAATTGCCTAAATGTAAACATCACCTACATAACTAAAACAAGCTTTCGTCTGCCCCCCTGATGCTGGGTTACATTCAGACTCTGGTTTCATATAATATGCCGAACACATGCGGGCTGAAAGCTGACTTGTGTAAACCCACCTGGACTGCTGTATCTCTCACACCTTGTATTCCATTACAATGGCTGCCTTAAAGGCCGCATGCTGGGATACCACAGAGTATCTCACCTGAATGGCAGAATAAAAAGCGCACAGCAATTTTTGAGATTGACAGGGTAGCATTATTGCGCACACACACACACACAAGTGACCATTTGGACAATGCACCCTTCAGTTACAAGCTGTAGAGACCTTGTAAACAGCTTAATCTTGTGTAGGCAAATGGTGCTCAGTTTAGATTCAGCACTTCATGGTCTCCTCTGGCTGGGCGAAATGCAGCACATTAATGTCATGTGCTGTCTGGCATACAGCTCCAGCTCCTGACGGCTGCGTTTGGGACAGCGTAGAGTGCCCACTAATGTATGAAATGAATGGTTTCTCGTGTTTAATCCTGGTTTGAAGTGAGTTATCTGTGATGTATTTTTGGGAAGAGCTCTCAGCCAAAGTACGGCACAACCTTTTCATCCTAATTTTCGCAACGCTCTTCAAAAGAGCAGCCAACACGGTAATTATAGCGTAAGAGTGCAGACACACGTGCTCTTGAGCTCAAACGCGCACACACACAAACACGCCCAGTAAATACTCTGTCTGCCTCTGTGTCTCTCTCTCCCTCTCTCCTGCTCTTCTCTCTTTGTCTTTAGCTGTAAATGGTGTATAATTAATAGTCTTTGGTTTTCATTGATGTTTATGGTGATTCATGACGGGATTTTAGTGTGTGTGCGCGCTTTTTGTACGTGCTCATGCACTTTAGGGTAGGGTGTGGGGGGGGGGGGGGGGGGGTCAGCGTTAATTGGTGTTCGGGGCAATGGACAGTCAGAGGCAGGAAGGCAGAAGATGGAGGGTCCTTTTTAATGCAGCCCCATGGAGCCTGCCAAACTGGTGATCAGTCATACCCGCCAACGCTTTTTCCGATGCGAAAAACCAAAAAGGACCTGGCCAAGTTTGCTGTGGTGCTCCCGTGTGTGTGTGTGTGTGTGTGTGTGTGTGTGTGTGTGTGTGTGTGTGTGTGTGTGGGTGTGTGGGTGTGTGGGTGTGTGTGTGTGTGTGTGTGTGTGTGTGGGTGTGTGGGTGTGTGTGGGTGCGTGCGTGCATGTCACTCCTCCCAAATTCTCAGGTTATCTTTGTGCCATCCCCTTGCTCCTGTCTCAAACCCCAACATTAGATGCTCCTCCACCCCTCCACTCCTTCACACGCTCACAAAGGGCAGAGGCAGAGAGAGGTACCCAGGAGAGGAAGCCCGCTCCTTTGATATTCTCCCTCTGTCTCTCTCCAAGGCCATGTCTCCAAGGCTGTCCTGCCATTATGAGTATTAAGGCAAAGGAAGAAGACGGGAAGCGCACAGGGAACCAGAGGGAAGAGGGCCTATTGTTGTGGCCCCGAAACGTGCCGATTGCAGTGTTGTTCTGTTGTCCTTTCTCCCTCTCTGGGGGGGGGGGTGAAGGCTGAAGGGAGGAGGTGGGGGAGGGATGTGTACGCTATGTCAAAAGAATGGGTTGTTTTTGTGATTTTTTTTTTCCTGAAATGAGGGTGAAATTCTAAAGGCTCTTCACCGTGGCAAGGCTGCACACTTTTGTGTGCCTGGAAAAAGCATCGAGACGAATCAATGTAGCATTGTGCATCTCAGGGTGATGGGAGGTAGATGTTCAGAGATTGGATGAATTATAGAAACGGGCTCTCTCCACAAATTTACAGCGGTACTCTTCTGCTCTGTCTGGGGCTTAGTTTATATATAGCAAAGTCTTCTCTAGTCTCACCTTGCTCTGGTGAGGGGAGAAAATGTGTAGGATCATGTTTTCACTGCCCGTATCCAAACCTTATGGCTTATGAGTGAGAAGCTTGAGCTGATCCTAGGTCATGGCCTGCATTAGAAAAAGCATCTCTGAGACTGATCCAGGATCAGTCTCCCCTCTCTGGACCATAGCCTTATGGATTATGCTCTCAAATGCAAAGCTTATCCTAGATCAGCGTTCTTATTTTGAAGAGCTTTGTCTGTATCGGCCCAAGCCTCCCACCCTTTGGTCAGATTAGCATCACAGTTTTTGATGATGATGTTTTTATTGCTGGGGTGTCAGTCCCCAGTCCCTGGGGGGCAGGTGTGTATGCAGTTTTTTTGGGGGGGGTGTTTCTGTGCTGAGGTGCCTAATTAAACTAATGGATTGGCTAAAGAGAGACCACACATTTTGCCTCCGAGGCCTAAACTGGTTGCTGAGTAGAAGGAAGCCAAGAACACCAGTGTTAACACTGACCTTTTCCAGGGCTGGAGATCCGCATCCCTGCTTCATCATATCCAGCATGACAATATTCATAACATTTACATACCCCGGTTATCATATTCAGTCTCATCGGAGGGCACCTCCTGTAAAGCAGAGCCCTTCCTCCAGGCTGTGTTACAGAACCATCTGGATTTTTTCCATCTCAGGGTTGTAATTATAAGTTGAGTAACGGTAATGTTCGGTTGAACATGTCGGAAGTCTCTAAATAACAGCACTAACACCTGGAGTCATTGTAATTAGAAAACTTCGGTATAAACAGCATGCTAACTTAGCTATGTGTTTCCTGGTTTGAAGCTCTCACTCCACACATTGTAAACATGAGAAACGCCATGTGCCTTTAAGGTGAAAGGAGAACATGTGCGGCGGAATATTCTGCTTATTGCGCGTTTTTGTTCATTGTATATGTTCTATTGTGAGGCAATTCATTGCGACAGCCCTTGGCTTAAGACCGCAGTCCCCTCTGGGTAATGGATATAAATTTTACTTTGGGGGTGTCAGAGAGCTGTACAGTACAGTACATCAACTTCACCGAAAAAAAGGGGAGGGGAGGGGGTGCCTGTTGTGTCGGATTCGCGGGCGGGTGGAATAACAGATCGTTCATCATCCGTGGCGCGGGATGTTTGGTGATTGCCCCAGAGGAGGTGGGGGCCGTCACGCAGCTGCGCATTGCCTTACCGTCACTTGTCTGACCAGAAGAGCAAACGCGACGGCAGGTCCCCCTTTCCCAGTCCCAATAAAGACTGTGGAAACAACCGAAATTTGAAAGAGATTTAAACAAAAAAAAAAAAAAAAAAAACTGACGTGAAGTTCTGTCGCAGAATGGAGTGAGAATCCTCGCAGTTGTCGCCTTTCCCCCTCAGTCTGCCCGCGAGCTGGAGCTCGAGCGCGGCGGGACTGAACGTTATTGCGATGACCGTCTGTTGCTAATTACCGTCACAATAACAGAGGGCGCGAGGAGGCAGGGGGTCTCCGATGTATCGAGAGACCAAGAAGCTACAAAGAATTTAATTATGTTTTTTTTTTTTTAGTTCATATTAATACTAATAATCATAATTAAGCCTCAGGGTCCAAGTCCTTATTAATTTTCACTTAACTACATGGTTCAAGCTGACATGTGAGTTCTTCATTAAGTGGAACCAAAAGCTGTGATCTTTAGTTCGGAAAGATTGAATAAAATGAAAATGTACTCCATAAAACATATTTAAGCTGAAATGAGACCTTCATAATGAATTTTGAATTGGTTGCTGCTCTTGGGTTTAACGTCAGAGTCTCCAAGAGAATCAGATACTGTGTCATTTGCAATGCCATTACCTCTGATTTAGGAGAGTATTAGTTCCAGGTTTATTATAGCTCAGAAATATTATGTGTTGCCTTGAAAACGGTTTAATATGTAATCAATACCATTGATTTTTTTTTTTTTTTTTTACAAACTGGTTATGTTCATGGCATTATCATAATTCAGATTTTTTTGTTCTACTCATGTTTTCCCAAATGTCGTCTTTGATGAATAGTAATTACATCCCTGAGTCCACAGAGGCACTGTCCATGCTGCTTGCCAGTCTGTTTGCATCCTTCATTTTTGTGATTGATTTTATCCAGAATCATTTTTGTTTGATTGAATGATATGGCTGAGTTTAGCTTCCACGTGTAATGCATGCAAGTCCACCGTTTCATGTGAAACAGATCATGCCCGTGTAACGTGCACACTAGCCGGAGTACACATGACATATCGTAATAAATCAATTCAGAGGTAATTATACTGAACTGGTGTTAGATGGAGATCAGATATGGTTGACATATGCTCTGTGGCTGCGCGGTGTGGCCGGTGTTTTGCGTGGTCATATGGCTGATGGCAGAGCACAGTATGGGCTGTCAGACAGACCCCGGTGTAAAAGAGCAGAGCCCGACTCGGAGGGTTCGGCTGCCGTGTCTCTCTCCCTCACTGAGGTAGTGTGTGTGGGGCCCAGCCTCACCAATTGACTGTGTGTTTGTGTGTGAGAGAGTGCGTATGAGTGTCCGGCTATATATTGGGGGGAGGGATGTATTTGTCTGTGTGAATGGTTTGGTGTCTGTATGTGTGTGTGTGTGTGTCTGCCTTTGCGTTTAAGCATTTGTGTTTGTGTGTGTCTGCCTTTTCGTTTGTGTATTTGTGTGTGTGTGTGTGTGTGTGTGTGTGTGTCTATGTGCAAGTGCATGCATGCGTGTGTTTTAATGTGCGTGTGAATAGGTGTGTGTTTTAGTGTGCGTGTGAGTGGGTTTGTGCCTTTATGTGCGTGTGAGTAGGTGTGTGTTTTAGTGTGCGTGTGCGTGGGTGTGTGCCTTTATGTGCGTATCAGTGTGTTTGTGCGTGTATGTGTCTCCGTGTCTGTGCATACGGAACAATGCGCTGTGGTTTGGGGACTCATGCTGCTCAGATGGGTTAATTAAGGGGCCAGGGAAGATGTGGCCTTCACAAAGAGAGGCGAGGGTGGGGCTGGGTGGGGCGGGGCAGGGGGGCCACAGGCCAGCAGGGGGGTTCTGTGTTTCTATTGTCATTTCTGTCCCCCCTTCCCCATTTTTTTTAACCACACATACAAATTCCATTGTCCATTTGAGTCTCTGATGGTTTGTGTGTGTGTGTGAGTATGTGTGTGTATGTCCGTTATTACTGTCCGTTACTGTTAGGGCAATGACCCCATTCGTCCCAAACATACACCCTCTGCAAACACTCCTTTTTTTTTGTCTTCCTGGATTACTCCTTGCTTCTCTCACCACGCCCCCCCCCAACCCAAAGTTCTGTTCTTTAATATCCTACTGTTTTCCAGTTGGCTGGTCTGTACCCCTCCTCCATTTCTGTATTAGCGCTCCTTCTCTCTGTAACCGACCTTTCTCCTTTCTCACACTCCCTCTCCTTCTCCCTCTCTCTCTTTCTCTCTCACGCACCGTGTCACAACTTTGCCTCGTAACAACCTCAATATTTCCCGCTCGTTCTGGCTGTAATCTGTATTTGTTCTGCATCAGCTCTGCCTCGTCCTGAACCCAGTGCCTCCCTCCTCCTTCTCCTCTCCTTCTCTCCTGCGTCTCTCCTGCGTCTCTCCCATGTCTCTCCCACGTCTCTCCCACGTCTCTTCTACCTCTTGATTGCACTTAATCTGCAGCTCTTGCCCAGCGTTGTTTATGCTGAATCCTTGCGTGCCTTTACACATTGGCACAGAGCCTCCATGGCTACAACCTAACCTTTTAATCTTTTTTTTTCCCCTCCTTCTACTTCTTCTCCCTGATCTGGCTTCCTCCTCCTTCACCCCCCCCCTCTCTCTGTCTCCGGTGTTGTTGAGGAGGTACCTGTGTGGCAGCAGCAGAACAGAGCTGTATTGTTTGGGGATTCCTCTGGCTTGTGGAATGTAGGTATTAATGTGAAGTGATTAGACACAGAGAGAGGAGGGAGAAGAGGGGATGGGAGAGAGAGAGAGAGAGAGAGAGAGAGAGAGAGAGAGAGAAGAACAGAGGGGAGTAAAGAGGTGTGGAGAGAAGAGAGTGGTGGGGGTGGGAGACAGATTTAGGGACAGAGAGACAGTGTGAGAGAGAGAGACAGTAGGAGATACAGACAGAGTGAGGAAGAGAGAGAGAGAGACAGTAGGGAAAGAGAGAGCGAGAGAGCAAGGTACAGACAGTGAGAGGAAGAGAGAGGGACAGAAAGAGTGGGAGACAGAGTATAGACGAGGAACAGAGAGAGAGGGAGGGGCAGAAAGAGAGAGGGAGGGAGAAAGAGAGCGAGAGAGAGATATTGGAACAGAAGGAGCTGTTGATATTCACCCAGGGTCGTTGAAGGGAGCTGTGGGAGCAGAGGAAGGTGGGAGGCAGCGCAGCTTTGATTTCCCAGGTTTACAGCCCTGCTTGTGTTGACAGTGTGGGGCTGGAATGCGGCCCCTATTAACAGGGCTAGTGTAACTGCTAGCATGGGTGTGGGAGGCCCTAGGACCTGTGTGTGTGTGTGTGTGTGTGTGTGTGTGTGGGCATCCGTCACTATCAGCCCCGAGGCCCAGATAGCCTGTGAAAAAAATACTGCCCCAGGTTCAACCCTGCCAGGAATTTGGGATTTAAGCAAGCTTATAAATAAGAATGACTAAAAAACCGGGAGGTCCGAGACCGGGCCTGAGATAGACGTACCAGCTGGTGACGGGGTCTGGAGTGTGTGTGTGTCTGCGTGTGTGTGTGCGTGCGTGAGAGTGTGAATGGGTGTGTGTCTGTGAGAGAGTGTGAATGGGTGTGTGTCTGTGTGTGTGTGTTTAGTTTTTGTCTATGTGCCTATGTGCGCATGTATGTGTTTG
Organism: Albula glossodonta; assembly: GCA_019788955.1. Lineage (NCBI taxonomy): Eukaryota > Metazoa > Chordata > Actinopteri > Albuliformes > Albulidae > Albula > Albula glossodonta. The sequence goes on from JAFBMS010000144.1 coordinate 463,392, forward strand.
TGAGTGTCTTTGTGACTTGTATATGTGTGTTTGCATGTTTATGCTAACGAGTATGTGTGTACATGCCTGTGAATGTGTGTGTGTGCGCGCGTGCGCACGTGTGTGTGTATGCCTGTGTGTGTGTGTGTACGTGCACATATGTGCTGGCAATTGCATGTGTGTGTGTGCAAGAGTGTGAAAATGGAGGGCTTGTGCCTAGCGTTGGTGGCTAACCTCATCTGTCAGCCTGTCTCACGTCCAATTATCCAGCCGGGACTCGGCCAAGCCCAGAGAGGCTGCGGGAGGGATGATCTCTGTCAAAGTCAAACCATCACCGGCTCAAATGGCCCACGTGCCCACATCTCTCCCTCTGTCCGCCCTTATGTGGAGCACTTTGGGCAGCGGCTGAAGTGGACACACATCCTGGTAGATTTTCAATTTTTGGCCCAAAAAAATGTGACAAATCTGACTCTGAATGTATTGACTGGCTGGTGATTTTTGGACTGGTTACGTTGACTTTGGCACATGTTAGGCAAGTGTTAGTTTCAGACTGGCTGTAGGAGATGCTCTGGGCATGACCCTCATTCATATCTCATATGGTGTCTCATTAATGTTTCATATGTCTCATTCATGTCTCGTACCGTGCAGGGGATCGGAAAAGTTTCTATCAAAGTTGCTGCGCTTCATTGTTTTGGGTCTGTGCAGATCCAGGCCTCACAGATAAGTCGGCACGCTGTAGCTAAGCAGTGAAGCGTAATTGTATTTTACATGCATGTAGGAGACTTATCACGAACGCTGTGCCACCTCTCTCACACAGCACAGGATTGCACCTGTTACCTTTGGCCTTATTACCTTTAATACAGATGGGCTTTGGAGTTACAGTATGCCCACCTCCTCAGACAGTATACTCACCCTCTCATTTACCAGTGCGGCCCTGCTAACAGACTTCTCTGGGTTTGATGTTTATCGAGGTTGTTTACTGAACAGATTGCATATGTTTAGAACTTCAGAAATGCTTCTGGCGGGGCTGATCTTAAATCAGAGTCAAGCCTCAGGTGTGACCAGAACCTGACGCCTTGGCATCGGTCTGCCCCGCCCCGCACACCGCCCACCCCTCCTCCCCCGCCCCGCCCCCCAGCTTTGGCCCTTTTTCAGAGCAGGCAGTTGGGCGAACAGTGTGAGAGTGTGTCGGTTTCGCGTGCCGGTGGTGCTGCTTGGTGAACGAGGAGTGCCAAGCGCTTCAGGTTCCAAGGCAAAGGTACGCATGAGGGGATACACACACACGCACACTTACTCATGCATGACCGAGCATGCACGCACGCGCGCACACACACACCTTTACATGAACCAGGCTTGTGCTTCTTCCAGGCTCCAAATGAATCGTGAACCAACCCATTCCAATGGCGTGGTCTGTCCTGGTAGGCCAGTTTATAAAGTTTTCTTCCTGTGTTTTGGTTCTTAAATACGTAGCATATCTCTTTGGTTGCCTATAAAGAGTCCACACAACCTTCGGTCTCCAAAGACCGAAACTGGCTTCTGATTGAGAGGAAGTCCACTGAACCCAGCACACACACCAGGGCTCTTCAGGAGCGGAGTTGAGTGGAGACACTCCTCTGCTGTAGACAGGGCTGACCTTGTCTGTTTGTCCTCTCTTAGCATCCCTCTCTTTTTGTGTTCCCTCCCTTTTTTTCTGCCCGGTTTGTGCTCCCCTGCCCCCACCTCCAAGGCCGCCAACACAAACAGTTGTGTTAGCCCCATGACAGGAGCGACGGAGAGGGAAAGAGAGAGGGAGAGACAGCTGGAGAGAGGACTCCACAGATTGGGTTACACACGCTCAACTGGCAAATCTGTCTCTCCGCCTTCCCCTCCTCCCTCTGTTGCTCTTTCTCTACCACTCTGTTCTTCTCTTTCATTTTTCATTGAAATTAACATAGAGCATGATTCACTGAAGCATTTTGTATGTGCAGAACCGTTGTGCTGGCGCAGGAAAGGCTAAGAGAGCTTGTGATTGGTTAAGGCGGTCCCTTTGCTCCAATCACAGATCATGTCATTGAAATGTGCAAACATTCTGCAGCATGCTAAAGGGTTTGATAAATGTGACCCATCTTGGCTCGGCATTCGCCCATAGTCTAGACTGTATCCAACACTGTACCCAACACTGGACCTGAACACTCTGGAGGGTCTGAGCCTTTGACTGCACGATGCGTCTAGTTCTCCCTCTCTCTCTATCTCTGTCTCATTCTCTCATTTTTCTATCAGGTCTTTCTGCCATCCTGAATTTTTCATATACAGGGAGTCCTTGGGTTACGACAGTCTCGAGTTACGACGTTTCGTGGTTATGATGAACTTCCATAAATTATTTAAAAAACCTAGTTTCGACCTACGCGGTTTGGTTCGTAAATACGAACACAGAAATAAAGATAAGAAATTGTTCTCTCTTTTTTTTTTAAAATTACTGTTTCATTTAATTACTGTATTTTATATGTCCTTCATGTGTTGCGTGTACAGAGTGAGTGACTTAAGGTGTTAACTTAGGTATAATTTAGGTATAAATTCCGACTTACGTCGAAAATCGGGTTACGACAAGTCGTAGGAACGGAACTCGTTCGCAAGTTGAGGACTCCCTGTACTGACCAATGGAAAGCATGATATTATCTGTTTTTCTATTACGCAGCAGAGCGACCACGCCCTCACGCCCTCATTTGATTGGTCATGCCTGCGTCTGTCCTTCACCTCACTTTCACTGCTCTCCATCAACTTTCTGTCCCTGTTCACATTCCAGACACCACTCTCTTTGTTTCTCTATATCTGCGCTATATCTCTTTCCCGCTCTGTCTCGCTCTCTTGTTCCTTCACCTCTCTCAGTCTAACCCGGAACCAGACCGCTGATTGTGTATTTTAAAGTTGGCCGCATGAGTTCCGAAATGAGGAGACGGGTACATTGGGGAATCCTGTCCGCTCGCATCGCTATCAACATGGTAGGAAAAAAAAAAAACACTTCCGATGGGATATCAGCTGTCTCGGTTTCAGGCTGACTTTATGAAGATGACAGGATATGCCCTCCAGGGATCCGCCGTCGTTTCCGGAGCAACAGCGGGAGTTTGGTAATGGAAAATGCTGGAGCTTCCCTCCCCGCCACCCCCCAACACAAACCACTCTTACCTGTCGGGACAGGTCCTCCCTCTCCCCTTTACCACTCACATGTGCCATAAATGTCAGCATTCTGCCCCCCGGGTACTCCGGTTTACCGAAATTTTGCTTCGTTTCCCCGAATTTAAAGTGACGGAGGTGCACTTTCGGCCCTGTCTGAGCGGGGCTTCCTCTGACTCAGATCAGCAATGACTTATAAATAGGATGTTAAAGGGGGGGGGACTCCCAGTGTGTGTGTGTGTGTGTGTGTGTGAGATAGAGAGAGAGCGAGCGAGAGAGAGAGACTATATTGGACACAATTTTTTTTTTTTTTTTAATTGTGTGTGAAATAAATAAGATTATGAAGTATGTAATTCCTCCCCTCTTTCACTCAACACTTTCTCTCAAAATTGAGGAACGGTGGTGGGGGGGGGGGGGGGGGGGGTGGCAGCGAGAGAGAGAGATGGCATTGAGTTTGCTGTCTTTAAATAGGATGTGTGTCAAATGATCCGTCCAGTCTCTGACATGGCTTCCTATGTGTGTCAGAGAGCTGTTTTCATTCCTGCTCTTCCCAGTCCTCCCTATCCTCTCTCTCTCTCCCTCTCTTTTTCTCTCTCTCCCTCCCTCTCCCTCTTGCTCTCTCTCTCAGTTTCAAATTGCTTCTTTGGTATGATGAGAATTCTAATATTTCCAAAGCTCACATGTGTGCATACATGCCACACACAATCTGAAATGTATCGGTAATTATGAACAAATGAGAAAATGGCCCTCCCTCCCTCCCTCCCTCCCCCTCTCTCACGGTCACTCAAACTCATATTTCAAATTCAGATTTCTTTATTTGCATGGCAAGAAGAGAGTACTTATATTGTCAATTCACATTTAATGACTAAACGCACAATCCAAGAATAGAGGAGTGGAGATCTACTGTAATATAAAAAAAAATAAAAGAAACAACAGTCTCTCTGTTTGTCGTATCTCCTTTTCTCTCCCTGTCCTATCTCTGTAGTCGGACGGACGGACGGAGGACACAGACAGACATAAATAAGTGGCCTTCAGTAATTATCCCGCTCTCGGTTCGTCCCTCTCTCGCTGAAGGCCCTTTGGTCGACTCTAAGCTCCCTTATGCTCTGTCATTCCCTTTGTCTCTCTCTCTTTCTCTCTCTCCGTTTATCAGCCTTGCCCAAGGTTTGGCCAGTCTTCAGTCTCTCCAAAGCATAACAAACCAGCGTGTTTTCCTCCATCTCTCCTGCCCTCCTCCTCCTCCTCCCCAAATTTCTTTCAGGCCACTTGTTGGAACCAACACTCCCTTCCTATCTCTTCCATCTCCGCTCCACCTTCAACACTCCTCTGTTTTTTTGTTTTTTTTTAATTGAAACAGAAAATTGTTCACAAAGCTACACTTTCAACTCTCCTCCTCCTATCCCTCTCTCCCTCCCTCTCTCTCAACTCCTCTCCTTTTATTTGCGTCTACCTTAGTGGCTTTCTCATTCCTTCCCCCTCCCCCCTCTTCCTTTCTTTTACAGCCTTACGTGGCTGGCTGCAGGTAATAGCTGATAAAATAAGGGCACATCAAAAGCAGAGAGCAGCCTCTCTCTCTGTCTCTCTGGTCTCAGTATGTTTCGCCTCGCAGGAATTCTGTGGTCATGATTACATTGAGACAAAGGCCCTGCTCGCTGCTCTTTCTTTCATGTCACCTTTTCTCCGCTTTGATCCCGGCATGCTGGCGATCTCGATCTCTTCCGCGTTCAGAGTTTTTTTTTTTTTTTTTTTTTTTTTCTTCTCTTTTCTGTCCCTCCTTTGCTCTGTGTTCTTCTTGCCGCTGGTTTATGCTAACCCCTCCCCCCTCCCTCTCCTTATCTACCTTAAACTTCCTGGCCCTACTTATCTTTCTGTAAGATGTATTGTTCTTTCGTAAGCCGAGTTTACTTTTCGTGTGCATGCTCGTCGACTTGGGGTTTAGGATTCACTACTTTAGATCAACCGAAGTTGTAATGAATTTTTCTCAGTGCAGCTAAAGGTGAAACGACACAAAGTTAGAAAACCACACATGAAACATGAACATAAGCCTGTACATGCATGAAAATAAAACTACCAAGACAAGCAGCTAATGCTTAGTAAAATTGATGGATGCTGTCGACCCGATGGTAATAAACGTGTGTGTGCACGTGCGTATGTGCGCGTGTGTTTGCGTGCATGTGTGTGTCATAGTTGATGCAGTCTGCGATCAGTTAGTGTGTCTCTGCCAGTCAGTAAGGTTTTGTTGAAGACTCTATCAGCGTGTGGGTCTGCATTCCTGTATTCGGCTGCGTTTTGATTTACCTCCACCTGTGCGTTTTCCTGCGCATCTGTCTGCGTGTTAACCCCGGCACCTTGACTTTCAGAGATGTCTGCAGGCGATTCCATACGTCGATATTCACGTTCACCTTTTGCCACAGTTAGATTAGTCACCTTGACCCTGCTAAAGAGGCCAAAATTAACCTCTGCGCTCAGTGTCCTTGTACATTATTGGTTCCTCTGTAGGTTTTTTTTTTTTTGAAAAAGTGAACATCAGGGAAGTATTAAATCAAATTTTGTGTTGGTGATATCGGTTTACGTGCTGTCAAACAGTGACATGTTTTAAGGTGGCATGAGCTGTTTTGTTCCATCGTCTTTGTGTCTGTCTTTGTAGAAGAATGTATGTTATGCAAACAGTGTTTTGTGAAAGGTTTTTTTTTTCCCCGCGTGTGTGCTTTGAGGAAATGATGAAACATGTTTGAATGTGCCGTTCTGGGCTTTGTGAAACCCAAGGAAATGCGTCTGAGGGGGAACGGCCCTTGTGTGTGAAACGACGGAAACATAGATGGAAATATGAGAATGTTCTTTCTTTAAAAATAAATAAATAAATATAAACAGAGGAAGCATTTTATGGGAACCAAGTGTGCAATGACCCACCAGTGGGTTGTGGCCAGCCCAGCTGTTGGCATGCCAGCATTTTGCCAAACGGAACAGTAGTGCCGCCCTTGTGACAGAAACATTCACCCACTATTTTACCTGCTTTTGATTAGTAACGAGGATCTTTCCTGGCTCTAAAAGGGGTGAAAAAAATCAATCAGCATCTATCTTTAGCTGTAATTAGGTTTGTTTTAATGTTTATGGATTTTATATAATTGGAATTGGATTTGGGGATGTGTGTCGGTATCATAATAAATGCTGCTCGGTTAAATTAGGACGTGAAATGGATTGAGGATGAGCGGGATTCAGAATTTCCCACCAGATCCTCTAAAAATCACCGAATAACAAAAAATTCTCTGGTCACTGAACCTGTGCCTGTGAGTCATGTATGGATTTGTGGCGAATACACAGGTGAGGGGGACAATCTCGTGCAAGAGCGACCTTCTGGCAGTCAGGGTAACATAGTAACAGAATTCCAAACCCTTATTGTTCCCCCTGGCAGTGTAGAACTTTGGCATGGCAACCAGTGGTAATATCCCCGTTCATCAGCAGGTACCTCATCTATAGACAGGATCTACTCGGTGTCTGGTGGAGAGAATGAGATTAGCAGAAATAGGCGGAAAAATAATGTTCTTTTATGTTAATCACCATTAATCAGCCCTACACGGTCCTGGTGTCAGCAGGTTTTTCACTTAACCAAAAGTACTCAAAGGATATTGATTTGAAACATTACCAGCAGATCATAAAGACATGTTTGAACTTTTCTCATTAAATTGTCCACCAGTGAATGACTTCTGTGGGGCAGAATGTATCTAATGCATGTGTGTACACATTATTCTCTGGGGGTTTCCTCTCACAGATTGAACCAAAGTGGCGTTTAGTGACCGTTATGGAACAGCTGGCCCAGATCACACCTTGGGTTGATGCTAGCCAACCGCTATCTAAGCCAGCAGGCAGATGGATTTGCCAACCATGGCCATCTACAAGCTGCTGTACACTAGCTAGCCCGAAGCGCCTGTATTAGCTCTGTGAAACACGGAGCAAGCATCTGAGAATGTTGTGCGTGCATGTGTGCATGCATGGCACAGACAGAGAGAACATGTGAATGGGAGGAAGAGGGTTGGTCAGGATGAAGGTGAGTGGTGAGCAGAAGAGGAAAGTCGGGTGTGTGTGTTAATTAGGGGCCGGCGCCGGGCCGGTGGCAGTGGTTGGGAGTGGCGGTTTGCGTGAGCAGAAAGGGGTTAATGGCACAGTGTTTGTGTGTTTCCCCCGGTAACCGAAGCCTCCTGGCGTATCCTGTGTCACAGGGCTGGCCAAGGGACCTGGACTTCACAGGATGGGAGAGCCTGCCTGTGCGCCAGGGTGCGCCCGCTGGGCCATGTGACATTGCAGCAAACGCTTCACCATTGACGCGATCATGCTTCTGCATCGGTCATAGAAACCCCCTCTGTGTCTGCCCCTCTGATTCAGCCTTTACTGACTTTTACTGTCTGTTTGTTTATGGCTGTTTGTTTGTATAATGCTCCTTTATTATGTGCCGATTTGACAAAGTGTCTTAATTAGGTTACTTCTGTATTTCGCTCTTGGTGTCTGTATACGTATACACACTGTTTTTGTGTGTGGTGTCGCATGTTCGCTCACATCTCTGTGCGCGTGTGGGTTTACATGCGTGCAGGTTAGTGCATACGTGCCTTTTTCTGCTGCCTGTTCATTAAAGCTGTGCATGCGTTCAGGTGTAGTTACAGGTGTTGCAGTGGAGTATAATGGTTAGGGCGCTGGACCCCTAACTCAGGGGTGATAGGCTCGACTCCCAGGTAGAGCACTGCTGTCTCACCCTTGAGCAAAGGTATTTAACCTGAGTTGCTTCAGCAAGTGTATAGATATGTATTCTATAAGTCAGTGTGGCTAGGACCATCTGACCAGTTTATTTTAGCATTAAAGTCTTAAACTCTCCTCTTCATCTGTCTCCTGTCACCCCCCCCCCCCCCCCATTCCCTCTTCAGTCTCCCTGACTCAAGGGCTGAGACAAAGCACAGGCTGAGACGTGCTTTTGTTTTGTCTCTCTCTCTCTCGAATTTCAGAAATTCAGGATAATACGGCGACTCCAGTTGGCAAAACAGATAGCGATCCACCGCACCGCGAGCGCCGACCTTAGCTAGAGACGGCTTGCGGTTTTCGTGCCTTTGCAGGGATTATCCTCTTGTCGCTCGGGTCGGTTCCAAGCGCTGTACCTTCGTGAGCTTGTTTTGACTCATCACCCTTTGTTCCTCAGCAAAGATACCATGTGACGGTATTCGTCCTCAGAGCGGCCATTTCTGCTCCTGCATGAGAGCGGTGACTCTGACCTTTTACACAGCTGAGGGGGTCACTGAAGTCTGACACTTTAAGTACTTCGCTCAAGTGCTTTGCAGCTACCTCTGAATGTTCTCGTCTAGTGTGTGTGTGTGTGTGTGTGTGTGGCATGATTTACAGTACCATAGTGTCCGCTTGATAATTTGACACCAGAGGTTTCAATCTTCAAACTTTTTTTTTTTTACAAGCCACTCCCCTTAACATCATAATTAAAACCTAAAAAAACAGTTCCAGACCCCGTCCGGAGTGTCCAGTCACTGCTCTGGTCTCCATCGTTACGTGTGTGTGTGTGTGTGTGTGTGTGTGTGTGTGTGGGGCCTTCCCCTCTTGCATTAACCCTTTACAGTGCCTGTGTTCGGACACACCCAAACCTACGTGGGCGTATCCTCAGTGGCTCTCAGCACTGCTTGTAAACACTCAGATGACGAATGCAGTCTTTTGTGCCTCTTCAATTTATACAGTTTTGACCTTACCCCACCCAAAGACCCTCCGTCCCCTGCCTGTCCTCCCCCGCCCCCCCCCTCCTCATTTCAGTAATCTGCCTATCCAGCTATAGCAGTTGCCCCCTGCAGTCTGTCACCGTGGTAACATTCCATTTTTCACCCCCCCCCCTCCCAACTATTCCCCATAGTATTAGAACTGGGGTAGGGTATTGGGGGTAGTCACCATCTCATGAATACGTGGAGCCCCCTCCCTGACCCAAGCCCCCCAAGGGGAGCAGAATGAGTGAGAGGGACAGGTGTATTATTATAGAAATTATTAGGGAAAGGGCTGGGGGCCTGGGGGGGGCGGGGGTGGGTGTATTCATTTGTGGTGTTGTGTCTAACACTGGGGGGGGAGCTCCATTTCTCCAGCCTCGGTCAGCGGAAGGCTTTCGTAGAGATCCAAGGTGCACAAGCTCACAGCCCAGCTGTCCTTAGCTTTGTATAAGTCTGAAATGGGCGCATTTCTCCAAACAACACAACATACATATTTGCTGCCTCCTGTGTCACGGAGACGTCCAGACCTAGGAGATGAGGGTGTGTGTGACGTCCTCTGGAATCCAAGGATAATGTTTGTCTGAGAGCTAAATCTGCATTTAACGCTGGCCACTTTATGGTGCATATCGACAAGGCTTCAAGCATACTTCAACTTTAGTTCATATTTATTAGTGTACCAAAAACAAACCTTTTGAGTCAAGCCACCGCTTCAACAACGTGTTTGTTTTCACTCCATGTAAGTACATTTAATAATCGAGTTGTGTTTTTTTTCATTGTTTTTATGTATTTTTTTTCAGTTCAGACCAGATCTGGCACATCCTGAACGGAGAAAACAGAAAGGCTTTTGTTTATCTGTCCATCAAACCCAGTGCTTCACCACCATGTGTGTCTCTATCTGTCTCTAAATCACTTCTGTCTATCCTGCTCTGCCAAGACAAGTATTAGTCGCATGTCTGTGTGGAAGATAGGGATTGTGCGTTGTTGTGTTTGCAGTCAGCAGAGCGCGTTTCTAATACCTCGCTCTGATGCGGGAGGGGAACGATTTGACACAGCAGATAACATTAATGACGTGACTCATGAATGTGAATATGCCGTGTTAGTGCAGCTTCTGTACACGTTATCTTCAATGGGCATGACCCTCTATTATGCTCACTGTGGGTGGTGGGGGGGGGGTGGGGGGGGGGGGGGGGGGGGGGGGGGGGGGTGAGGGTTGAGGGGTTGAGGGGTGAGGTCCCTCTCAAACTTTTGTCCTGGAGTACACCCTCAACACTGCAGCTCGTCTCTTGATTGAGGCTGATAAAAACATGTGTTTTAAGTTTTCAGCTTAAGGTGATTTTTATCGTTATGCAGGTTTGGCTCACTGCTACCTTTTTGCCCTTGCCTTTGAACTCCCCGTTCTTCACCACATGGATGCAATTCAAGGCCAGGTGTCCTCTCTCTCAGCCTTTAGGTCTGCATTGTTTTTTTAGCTGTAAGCGTGTCGATAAATCAATGAACAAATCAATAAAAAATGGTCTCTTTCACATGGAATCATATGGCACGCCAACATTTCAAAAAACCAAATCATAAGCTATCAGAGAACAGACCTGATTAAACCTCCTTAAATTAATATGGAATATTAATTAATTGTAACATGAATATCTGTTTCCGACACACAATGGAATTAAGAGGGTGAATCCACCCTCATTAGGAATTAAAAGCATCATTAAAGAATCATTAAGAACAATTAACGACATGTTACACTTCAGGAAGGGGCTTGAAGTAACTACAGGGTCAGGCGGTGGTCTGGCCGTCTCCATAGAGGCGGTTGCCACTGGGTTACTTGGTGGTCGGGGTGTCTCCATAGAGACGGTAACCACTGACCAAGCAGGGTTTCGTGGGCAAAGTGTGGTCATATGAGAGCCCGTGTGGTTGTGTGCCAGTGCTGTGAGGGTGTTCCCTCTGCCCATTTTAAACCGCTGGGCTCCTGTAAAGCCCTCGTTTTGGGGCGTCGGTGGGACACTGTGACCCAGACATGGTCAGGTTCTGACCCCACTGTGTAATCACTCAGTCTGCCACAGTCAAACCAGTGTGGAGGACTGCATGTTTACTGCAGGTTTCCATCGCAACCCGTCATAGCTGCCTTACCTCTGTGTGTTTGCTTATTTGAAGCACACAATATAGGCAACACTCAATGTCAATATGAATCTTGCTATTTTCTACTCAAAATAGGTATAGTTTGTGTATTCTCTGGATACCAGAAATTGTGGTGTGGTTTTGCCACCATGAAAGCACAACTGAGGAAGAACTGAATTTAATGAAAATGACAGTAAATTAAAATGAACTGAAATGAATTGAATTAAATAGAGGAAGAAATATTGTAAGCTGTATTGGTAAATAAGCCTTTGACTGACACCCAGTGAATGAGATACAGAGGAGGGGGTTGGGAGGGGGGGTAGCCATAATGGAGCCTACATTCCCTTCTGAGAGGTCCAGACAGATTAATAAGAAATGAGATTCATTGATCTTTCCTTTGCCAGCCTAGAACTTGTTTACATGTTACTGTGGCTGGCTGAGCAAGTAAGCCACATGGCTGTGGGTGTGAGCGCATGTGTGTCTGTTTGATTGTGCTTGTATGTGTATATGTCTGTTTATGTGTGTTTGTGCGTCTGTGTGTTTTTGCGTAAGTTTGTGTATGCATGTCTGTGAGTGCGTGTATGTGTTCGTGTCTGTGTGTATCTGAGTATCTGTGTGTGACTCCTTACCCCCCACTTTCATAAGTTCATCCAAGCATTACAAGTTAATCCCCCGTAATAGGGAAAACGAGAGAATGTGAGCGGGAGAGGAAGGGAGGGGTGGAGGTGGGGATGTGGGCGATGGAGGGAGGCATGAGGAGATGAACGGATGGATGGAGACGGGTCCTTTTTAATCCAGGTTTATTCCCTGTTTTGATATTCAGAGTGCCGATAACGTTCTTAGACGACACTCGAAAGGGCGCTGGTGATGATGTCACGGGCTGCGGCCGCACGTCGACCACCCCCATCCTCTGCTAATACACCTTTAAAGCTCAGATAGACACAGAGATTGGAGAAGGCCGAGAGGGATGACAAAACACTTCTGAGAAGAAAGGATTAGATTGGGATGGGAAGATAAAAAGGAAGAGCGGAGAAATTAAAAAATGTTTTCCCGTTCAGAGATGGGATTAAGAGGAAGAGAGACAGACAGAAACAGATAGGTCTAAAGAGAGACACAGGCTTAGGTGGGCCTGCCGGTATTAGCTGTGTGCGTGTCGCACGCCCATGTCTCTCCCACCCCACCCCCCGATCTGTTTTTCTATCCTGCATCCTCCCATTATGTCTGTCTCACCTGCGTATTAGCAGTGCAAACACGCTAAAGCTGGCGTGTTTGTTTTTCTCGTTTTTTTTTTTCTTTTGAGAAGTGAAACAGAGTTCAGAGCAGTGAGTGCGAGGGAGGGAGGGAGGGGGGGGGCTGCAGGGTGGGGGGGTGGGGGGCAGGTGTGAGCAGTCTGGTGGCAGAGCAGTGGAAGCCAACTTTAACAGCAGGGCTCAACCACTGACCCATGCACTGTTAACCCCTGTCTCTCTCTTTCCTTTCCTTCTCTCTCCCTCCCTCTTTCTCCACATCTCTCCCTCCCTCTCTCTCTTTCTCCACATCTCTCCCTCCCTCTTTCAATTTTCAATTAAACTCTCCCTCTCTCCGTCAACATAAACACAGGTCAATTCAATATGCTTCACTAGCATGACAAATGTATTAATTTGTATAGTCAAAGTCTGAGGGAGAAAAATAGTAACATGTCAAAACAGGTGACAAAAATAAATCTTCATAATTATAATATACTCCCTGTTTCGTTCACTGTGTGCCTTTTGTCACTGACCTGAACTGCCTGGCTTACTGACCCATGCACCAAGAGCACCTCTATCCTTGCCTCTCTCTCTTTCCTCCCTCCCCCTCTCTCTGTTCTCGCCTCCTACCGAAATGACCATTTGCACCAGCAGGTGGTCTCTGCTTGGCCGCAGCTTTTAAAAAGCTTAAAAATAAGAACCTGCTCCTTCGAACCGGAGAGCTTTTTCTTCATTTTCAGTCATTATTTGTCGTCTTGCTTTTTCATGGTTGAAAGAATATTTAAATTGAAAGGAAGAGAACTAGCACTTGGAGATAATTATGAAAATGACGTTTCAGAATCATTAACCGACCTCGGCCGCGCCTCGGTTTAAACACACATCCTAACACCAGTTAGTATTTTTCGTAAGTTTTTTTTTTCTTTTCTGTGTCTTTTTCACGGTTTTTTGTATTTCACTGTCTTTTCAAGATAACATAATGGTAAACTAATTTTTACACGCCATTATAATTAGCATACTGTTGTGAAATAGAGCAGCTTAACAGACGTAAGCACGCTATAGGCTAAACGTTAGCTTGGTTACCAGCTCGGACTTCACAACGGTTTTTTTTTTTAGTTTTGAATTGAGTTGTGGAATGCGGCTGGCCACAGACTTAAGACTCAAAGTCCACCTCTCCTCCAGCCCCCTCCTTCTGTTCCCTCTTTCTTGAGCAGGTGATTGGGGTTGGGGGGTGGGGGCCGGCTGCAGTCACGCTACCACAGGAAAAAGCCACAGGAAAAACCGCAGGAAGAGGTCTTTAGCCTCCAGCTACCCCGCTTTACCGCCTCAGCTGCCAGAACGGTGTGCTTCATTAGTCCGGACAGGATTCCTGGCTATTAAGAGAACAGGCAAGGTGCCAAAGACAAGGAGAGAGAGAGAGGCCGCAGTTCGTTCAGTCCGTTAGAACCTGCTGGTAGCGGCCGTTCAGGGAGATCCTTATTACTTCATTATTTACCGTGTCGTGTGTGAACCAGCGCCGGAGAAACAGCGCGGCGGTGCGGAGAGAACGCTGTTTGTTTTGGCAAAGCGGGAGGCGGTTGCCCATCGCCATGCCAACCCAACACCTGAGGGGGAGAATTTGGGACCAGTGAAAGGGATAGAGCAGAGGGAGGACATCAAAGTATATAATGTTTTATTTAATTGCATAAAAAACTACTACTGCATTACTAATAATTATTAATATTAGCTGTAGTAGTTGTGGTGGTAATACATATTCATTGCTGTAGTAGTAATAATAAATATTCATAGCTATAGAATTACTTGTAGCTGAAGCAACAGCAGTAGCCGCACAGGTTGTAGCCATGTTAGAATGCATAGTATATATAGTTTTTGCTGTTGCAACACGTTTGTGTTTAACCACATTTTACGGCCATTACTGTGTTCATGTTTCAGTGTGTTGCTGTATGCTTTGCAAATGTTTGCAGATGTATCTCCTGCTAATTTGACATTAAACATTGGACAGAGGGGCCAGGGGGCGTGGCATGAGTGTGATTGACAGGGGCCAGTGCACTCTGCTGCCATTGCTATGATCAGCCATTAAATGCGAACCTGAGACACTCAGAGCTGGCACACTGGGCTCCCAGGCTCGTGATGGAGGGTGGGACATTTGGGGGGGGAGGGGGGTTGTGAGGTGAGGTCGAGGAGAGAGGAATAGCGGAGGAGAGATCAAAGCAAAGGGAGAGAGCAGAAAGAGGGATACTTTGAGAGAGAGAGGGAGAGCATTGACCTCCCATGCCTCTATTAAACAGTAAATGGCTCTATTAGATGAACCGCCATTTCCATCATTTCTATCAAAATAAAATAAGAATACCAAAAATGAGAACGGGGGAAAAAAGATGGAAAAACAGATGAGAGAGAGGGAGGGAGTGAAGTGTGCAGAAGTGTAGAGAGAAGGGGAGGATGAATTTGTGGGTGGTTGGGGGGAGGGGCAATGATGGGTAATGAAGGAGAGGAGGATGAAATAGAGCAAGGGTGTGAGTGAGGGAGGGGCAGAGAGAAGGAGAATGCAGTACTCTGTTCTAACCCTTTTAGCAAGATTAGCTGTGGACTTAATGTCACTCCTGCAAGCCTCCAATATTCATCTTCTGACTCAGCCCTTCCCTCTCTCTCTCTCTCTCTCTCTCTCTCTCTACCCCTCTCCCTCTTTCTCCTCTCCATGTCACATGACCCGGTTTGACTTGAGTGAGATGCCCTGGGGATGTCACAGGTCACTAAAGGCCGCGGTGTGGAAGTGTGACAAGTTTCACTCATGTAAAAAACAAAAACAAAAAAAAAAAAAAAAAAACAAGGCTGGACTCTCATCCTTCAGCAGTGTCACTGTTATGCCAGTCGTCCCAGTTTATCCAAAAGGAAATGGTTAAATGTAACACATTAGAAATTGCACTTTCATACTGTTTTTTATAATTATGCAGTTTTCATAAATTAAAATGTGTTTGATAGTTACTGGGATAAAGTATAAGTAGATGGATATTGCTTCGCTTAGAAAGTGTCTTAGTATTCCCTAACCTGTAAGAGTAAAACTGGGAATATTTTATAATGCTTATTATCGGAACAGCATAAAGATCATCACCAGTCCGCCTCGCCAGTTACCCAAACGCATCTTTAGCTTACAAGCTAATGCTTTGTCACACAGAACAAGAATCTCTGGGTGGGTATCAGTCTTGGGATTAACGTAATATGAACCATGGAGAGGCATTACTAAATGGCTGAAGTATTTATATTGGCCGTTACCTTACCATTCAAAGTCCAACTGCTGAATTACACCAAGCAAAACAGTGCAATGCGTACAGATTTTTGGTCTTTTTACTTCTGAGTAGGAAATAGTTTTGGTGATACTCGGAGAGTGCATGCTCTGAACATGTACAAATGCAGTGGTGTTGTTTGGAATAGGAACATTTCTCTACTCATCGAGCCTGGCCTCTGAAAACATGCTGAATTACCCAGCATGCTGCAGGGGCAGAGGGGAATGACCACACTTAATATCCCGAAGAATACACAGCTAATCGAGGGTCTGAGAGCTAAATCTGGATTTCAATTGTTGTCCGCTTGTGGGGCACACCACCAAAACTACAAATGTGCTTTGGATGTGGTCCGTTGAAGTTTTGAATGTCAAAAAAAATATGTTGTCAAAATGCAACCTGGGTATGGACCGATTTGGGGCCATTAAGACGACGGACCCATGCCCAGACCAGAGATGCAGGGAACAGCTGGCAGCTGTAGTAATGTTTTCTTTTGGCGCTCCGCACTAATGTAGCTCCATGCCAGCCTCGGGGGAAAAGCCACTGGCTTCCCTTCTTGAAAAGCGCACGTCCGGCTTTGTTTCCATGGAGATAATTACATTCCTCTGTTGCTTTAAAGTTCACGATTAGCTCCCCCCCCCCCAACCAACCGCCCCCAAATGGAAAATATTTCTGCCAAATGGAAAATATTTCTAAATGTCAGCATAAGTCACATCTGGACACTTGATGATGTCCTTCTAGTCTGTTATCTTCAACAGAATGGGTATAACTTTGTCTTTGTGGTCTTCTACAAAAAAAAGAAAAATCTATCGAACAAATACAGTCCGTAAGAAAGCTTGTGTTTGGTTTCTCCCACCAATGAGCAAATGAGTCTCTGTGATACTGAAAGTTCTGTAAGCCGACGCCAGAATTGACTCAGCCCACGTGAAAAGAATTGTGGGCAGAATCACATTCTGTGGGAGCTCAGACAGGGTTCTTTATGGTTTGGTTGGAAATCCAACTTGGTGGTTTTCAAGAATCTAAATATGCAGTACATTTATAAACCTATAGTATACAGTTACTAACCATTGTGTACCATATAAACCATTTATAACATGTGCACATGCAGTTACGATGCAGTGTTTTTAGTAAAATGGAAGAACAGTGAGAGACCCAACCTACAGAGATAATGCTCAGCATGTTTCTGCTACTCTTTTACCCCGGTCCCTAAACCTGCACTTTTCTTGCATCATTCAGTTTCTGGACACCCCCCCCCCCCCCCCCCCCCATTTTCTCTATCTGTCTTTCTGTGCTGATGGCTCTCACTTTAATTCATTTCAGTTCAGATCTCCATTAGCGAGGCGCCTACATTAGCTATATCAGGGAAGCAGATTGGCTGCCTAAACAATCCATATCATTCTCTCCCATTATGAGCGCCCATTTTTAGCGGTAAATGGGGGAAAAAAGCAGCCTGGGAATTGAATTGATGTAGCCGTTTCCTTCACCCTTGAACCTCTCTCTCTCTCTCTCTCTCTCTAACATCATCTCAGTCTTCCTCCATTTTCTGTGGTTCATGCCTCTGTCTCACACCTCGATTTGGTTTCTCCATCTCCCTCCAATCCTGAATTCTCGGTCCACTGTGTATGTGGCCCATTATGATTTTGTCTCCATCTCTTTCTAATTCAAACTCCCTCCTTCCTCCCACCACCTCCTCCTCCTCCCTTCCTCTCTCTGCCTCTGTATCCAAACTTGATTTTTGCATTCAGTTGTGTGCAGTGGGGAAGAAAAAATTGGGGAGAGAGGGAGTTAGACAGACGGAGAGAGAGGGAGAGAGAAGAGGGGCTTAATTAGGGAGCCTGGAGGAGAGGGGGAAAGTGCTAGAGGAGGACAGCAAGTCCCCGAGCATTAAATATTAACACTTTTTTCATCTCTGTCTCTTTAGTGACGCCCCCTAATTGGATTCCTCGCTCCCTTCATTTTGCCTCCTCTGATATGAGTTTTTCTGCTGCCCTGCGGGCAGTAAAAGTTCAAATTGAGTTTCTTTTGTAGAAAAGGGCGACTCTGCAGTTTGGAGGGGGCCCTAATTGCCTCTCTCCCCTCCCCAGAAAGCAGGCACTGTCAGGTCCCTCCCAGGGATCCCTCCTGCAGAATTTATTCATCTGTTTTCCAGCGTAATTTATTGTTTGTTTGGGCCTCCCTAAAATGGTGGTTATGGCTCCGAACTTTGAACTTCGGGGTCAAAGGTTACAATCTCAGTGCTCGGTAGGGACAGGTCCTCTCCTCTTCACCAGGATGCTGTTCTTCACTCTGACAGAACCCGCCCCCCCCCCAGTGAAATCTGATCTGTTTGAAGAAGCTACAAAACTCACTGCATGTAGAGTCATTACATCTCGCTGTAATAAGTATTTATTTTTGGATGGAATATCCAGCTAACTTAATAATTTGGCAATAAAATGGGATATATTCTGTTCTGTTGACTGACTATAATTGCATACTGGGTAACTGTGTTATCATATAACTCCATTAGAGTTTATCACACCAGCTGGGCCCGATATGAAGCCCTTTTCTCTGCTCCTCTCTCTACTGTGCGCGCTCTGTGCATCAGGTCGAAGCTGTACTGAGTGGAGGCCAATAGCAGGACTGAGGCAGGTCACCTGATCGGCGACCAATAGCAGGACTGAGGCAGGTCACCTGATCGGCGGCCGATAGCAGGACTGAGGCAGGTCACCTGATCGGCGGCCGATAGCAGGACTGAGGCAGGTCACCTGATCGGCGGCCGATAGCAGGACTGAGGCAGGTCACCTGATCGGCGGCCGATAGCAGGACTGAGGCAGGTCACCTGATTGGCGGCCAATAGCAGGACTGAGGCAGGTCACTTGATCGGCGGCCAATAGCAGGACTGAGGCAGGTCACCTGATCCGAGGCCAATAGCAGGACTCATTGATTTTTGAGACAATATATTTCTGCCTGTCCAACAACCCAAGCCCCATCTTTCCATCTCTCTCTCTCTCTCTTTTTTCCCTCATCTGTCTTCTGCCCTCTTGTTTGTATTCACCATTTCTTCAAGAAACTGAGCTTCTTTTCTCCTATTTCCCTAATCAGTGCAGTCACTTTGCACGCTCTCTTGCTCTCTCTCTCTCTCTTTCTCCCTCCCTCAGCCATCTCAAGTGATTAACACATTGTTTTATTACCCTTTTTCCTTTCTCTCCTGCTGTACCCCCTCCAACACCTCGTTTTCGCTCTCTATGACTTCCTGCTCTCTCCTCTCTCTCTCTCCCCCTCTCCCTGTCCTTTTTTTTTTTTTTTTTTTTTTACAGCAATGTACAGACAGGTCACACACTTGAATGGAGTTGACTTTTGACCCCGTCGTCAAGACGACTGGAGGCTCTGGTCGGAATGTCTGTGGGACAAAGCCAGAGAGAGCAGAACTCGACTTGTATTGCACTTTGCCTCCACTTGAGCTTCTCTCTGAGTGCGGCTGTGTCATGGAGTCTTCTGTTTGTGCCGTGGTTTCGGTGAAACTGTCCAGTGGTGCGCTGTTTGCCAGCTGAAGGGCCAGCCCGTTGTAGTGTCATCCATTATCATTACCATTCATTGGCATAATTAATTATTCATTATCAACAAAGTTTGATTGGCTGGATTCAGCCTAACACATTTAGTCTCTTTAAGGGAATGTTCTTTCCCAGTTAAAAAGGCCGTGGAGTGTCTCTAAGGGAATAAGCGGATCTATTTTTAAATTGAAAAGAACACATTCCAGAGGACATGTTTGGTTGTCTCTAATAGAATCTGTTCAAAGGAAGTGATGTCGTAACGAAGAGTCTCCTTTGATTGACTTGCATAATCCCTTTAAAGAGTCTAAGTGCATTTGATTGAATGCAGCCCGTCCTGTGCACTTCAAAGTGCCATTTGTTAGCGGAAGTATGTGTTTTCTAGGCACGTAAAGGGTTTCTGCTGCAGTTTAACACACTGCTGCTGATACTCATCCCCCCTTAAGCCATACAGAAGCTCGTTAGCGAGCCAAGCGGAAAGAAGAGAGGAAAAAACTAACGAGAAACATAATTGTCAAATAAAGCACCAGGCCTCCCCTTCCTGTTGGTGAAAACTCTATTAAGGCCCGAGGATGGCTGCAGCTGTTCACCAGATGTGGATGAGTATGAAGAGGCTGCGTTGACAGACCGCTGTGACCTGTCTTCAGGGTCCCAGGTTAAACATTCACATCAACCTGCCAAAGTATCCGAGGAAAAAAATCACCAGCCGATGTGTTCAAGCCTAACAAAGATGGTGTTTTTGCAGCCGAAGGGCAAAACTACCTGGGTTTTTCCATTGGTTGGTGTTGCTTCTGTAGTCTGGAGCTGGAAGTCCCAAACCCTAAATTTCAATATCATTGTAGTCCAAGGCATGCTTTGTGTACTCAGGAGCATAAAGCTTGGTACTACATTTCCCATAATGCTCTCTGAGATGTTTCACCTGCATCATTGATGCATGTATTTCATGTGTAGTTCATATTTTTTTCTTTTAGCACATGCCTTTAATTCAAAGCGGCTCATAGGAAGTGTGTTTACACCACAGAAGTGCAATAGGCTCAAGTCCCCGAGCAGCCAAACGTCTCGTCAGTGCAGCACTGTAACAAACAAACATTAACAGTGTTCGTGGGTGACTGTGGAGAGAAATGGATTTTCGTTTGTGTAATGATATTTAAGATGGCGGGACAGGGGATGGGTGGATCAGGAGGCGGCAGAGTGCAGCTCGCCTTCCTTCTGTCCACTTCCTCCTCTCTCTGTTTCGGTCCTGCAGCCTCCCCTCCCTCCCTCCCTCCCTCCCTTGCTCTGTCCATGGCTGTGTGTGCGGCTGCAGCTGTTGACTGCGAGCAGCACCTGTTAGTCTCTCATCATCGAGTGCTGACGGACGTCTGGCCTTACATGAAATCTCTCTGACACTGGAGCCAGGAACTCCAGCCACCTCCCCCCCCCCCCCCCCCCCCCCCCCCCCCCCGTTACACACCCCTCCCTCACCGGCTCCAGAGATCCAGAGGCTAGATTCAAGCAAACGCACTTAGTCTCTTTAAGGCCGTGAGCGGTTTGATCAAGTACAGACTTAACATTACAACATCATTTTCTTTGAGTATGTTATATTTGATAGGAGTCAAGCACACATGTCCTTTGGAATTTATTATTTTTGCTTCAAAATATATAAGCGTATGAGCCGAAAGTGACTTGAGCCCACTGCGCAGGCTGTAGCGGTCTCTGCAGCGGTGTGTAACTCAGTAAGGTCATGCAGACACACACTCTGTGGGCTGTGAATGGCCGTGCACCCTGACCCGCGCAGTGACTGACATGGTGCCCTCGATTGGCCCATGTGATCACTCGCTGACAGCCAGCGTCAACTACTGCCCGATTTCCCCACATCAGTCCTGTCACATGGTTACTGTTGCTATGGGGCTGTTTATGACAGCCAACCTGTTGGTGGTCTGGCAGAAGGAGCAAAGGGCGTCATGGTAACCAAGCTTAGTCTGGCTTGTCAGGCTCGTGACTATGACATCATGACAGAGAGGTCTGCTGGCACCAATCAGAGTGCAGGAAACCTATGTCAGAGAAGTGAACAGAGCAGTCCAGAGAGTCTTGCCTAGAGCTGAGGTGATGGTAGCCCTGCTACAGGCATGAGGCCGTCACAGAAATGGGCCTGAGGGCCATGATCCAACCTACCCAACATTACTGTCAGTGCAGTGCAAGTGTGTGTGTGTGTGTGTGTGTGTGTGTGTGTGTGGTGTGTGTGTGTGTGTGTGTGTGTGTGTGTGTGTGTGTGTGTGTGTGTGTGTGTGTGTGTCTTGGCGCGTGACAGGCTGTGACTTTCTGGCCTCCGCTCTCCCATCTGACGGTTTCCTGCGACAAGGCCGCATTTGTTTTGGCAACAATAAAAAAACGAAACTCCCTAATCCTGTTTGTACTGAGGGAGAAGCAGAGAGAGACGTTGATCAAGCCTGCCCCTGATTTAGCTCACGCTGCATACACGCACACACACACACCCTCCAGGGGCCACTCACCAAGCCTATCTGATCTCCGGATGGTCTCACTCCTGCATGTTTGTAGTTTGTTTGACGTGATCGCTCTCACGCTTTATAAAAATAACTGGTGACTCGACTGGGTTCATCTAGGGACATTGGCCTAAACAACAACATAGTTTACAAAACTTCATTTCAATCATATTTTGCTCATGTTTTTTTATATTGTCATATCATAGTATCCATTTGGAGGCCTGAACTCAGGCTATTGATCAAAACTTGAGTCATCTTCCTTTCAAAATGAGTTCTGAAACATAAAACCTTCACGGCTCCTGTTTATGAGGCTCTTGTCTTAATTATGCAATAGTTTTAACATTTGCAATTACCATATAGAAAAATGAGAAAGTATTTTTGGATAGTGCTGCACATTTTGTGATACCGATTGGATACTGAGAAATTATATTGTAGTTATTGTGTTATAGATTAGTTCTGTCCAATTTGTGATGATGGTTTGTCAGGTGTTGTCTGAATAATAGCGTGAAGTTCAGGCCTTAGTCTACCTTTGCGTTCACAGCAGGTAACACTGTCGCTGGAGCTGGCCAGGAAAGGTGTGTTTTGGGGGTGGGGGTGGGGGAGTGGGCGAGCTGCGGAGGAGACAGACAGGTGATTGAATAACAAAAATGAACAAAGGACCAACAACAAAGGCTCTGGAAAAAGGTGCTTCCGTCACACGGTATGTGATGTTAAGCGAATATGTCCACACCATGTCTGCCACATGCACATGCATACGTGCACACACACACACACGCACACACACACACACACACAGCAGGTGAGCATCTCGTTAACAGAAGCACCAGCTGCCCCCATCTCTAGCCCCCCCCCCACCCCCCTGCCTCTCTTCATCCCTCATTTCCCCATCTCTTGTCCTTATTCAGTGTGTGTGTGTGTGTGTGTGCATGCATGTCTTTCTGAGTGTGTGTGTGTGTTTGTGCATGCATGTTTTTCTGTATGTATGTGTGTGCATGTGCATACATGTCTTTCTGAGTGTGTGTGTGTGTGTGTGTGTGTGTTTGTGCATGCATGTTTTTCTGAGTGTGTGTGTGGGTGCGCGTGCGTGCGTTGAAGTGTCACTTGCACAGTGTGAGTGTCTGGCAGTGTCTGTGGGTCACAGTCAGACTCGTCCACCTCCCATCTGTCCCTCTCTCCCTCCTTTCCTCTCACTCTCCCTTTCTTTCAATAAATCCGATTATCTCCTCCTCGTCAGTTAACGAACCCCCCCACCCCCCCCACTGTGAGATCAGACTGGACGAGGAGGCCACTAATTACCCCCCTAATTGCCCCTCTCTGTCTCTGCAGCTGCTGCAGGGGCAGAACGGGCGGGGGTAAAAAGCACATTGATCAGAATGGGGCAGGCTTCATTAGACATGACGGGGGGAGGTGGAGGTCGGGGGAGACCTAATGTAAGGCACTCAGAGAGAGGGGACACACTGGGGCACACCCCATGGAGAGAGAAGGGCGCCCTGTCCCAAAGACACACCTTCACTCAGCACTCTACCACACACTTATGTGCAGCATACACACACACACACACACACACACACACACACCTGCCTGTGCCTGTACAACATTTACACTCTCACACACACAGAACCCACAAGCAATTGGGGTTCTCCTTACATAATACAAATGTTGCTGAAATAATATCAAAAACTCTGTCCAAAACACCCGTGAGTGAGCTTGCTGTGAGCAAACATCTTAATTACCCATGCAATTCTTCAGGCCGAAAGAAAAACGCACCATTCGCTTAATGACTCAGAAGCCATTTTGTCCAGTTTTTTTTTTTTTGGTCATCGGCTGTCAGTGTGCTGGCTTCTGTGTTTATCCCTAAGATGTTGCACTTCCTTAAAACCTCTTATTGTGCTTTAGCCGGGGCGGTTGCCAAACTGCGCTGGCCTTTGTTTGCCCGTCCACCGCTCAGGCGGCAGCCAGGCGCTTCAGTGCGAGTATCGAGGAGGAAGGGGGACTGAGATAGGGAAGTATTAAAAAAAGGAGGAGAGACGAAAGCGGGCAGAGGTGAAGGTGGCGAAGGAAGCAAACGCACACAGACATGAAGAGAGCACTTCTGAGAATGTCAACATACGTCTGGCCCCTGACACAGCGTAGGGTCAAAAGGTCATCTGTGGGGGTGACCTCTGACCCCTGCGGAATGTCTCACTCACACACTGTCGCACACACACCTCACTGGCAATGCACAGACACACACACCTCTATGGTATTGCATGCACACACACACACACACACACACACACACGTTTGTTTGCTTCCCTATCAGTAGTTCCTACTCCTCTTTCACCCCATTGAACTGCTGCTGTTTGCCATTCTCGGCTCACAGGGAAGTGAGAGCAGGACAGCTGGCTTCAGTTATGACTGAAAAAAGTTGCAGTTTTAAGACGAAGGTGGCTGTTATAATTGTTTTGGAGCTGGGCTTATAACCCAGAGGTTACAGTGCAGTATAATGGTTAGGGAGCTGGGTTTGTTGCTCAGAGGTTACAGTGCAGTTTTATGGTTAGGGAGCTGGGCTTGTAGCTCAGAGGTTACAGTGTAGTGTAATGGTTAGGGAGCTGGGCTTGTAGCTCAGAGGTTACAGTGTAGTGTAATGGTTAGGGAGCTGGGCTTGTAGCTCAGAGGTTACAGTGTAGTATAATGGTTAGGGAGCTGGGCTTGTAGCTCAGAGGTTACAGTGTAGTATAATGGTTAGGGAGCTGGGCTTGTAGCTCAGAGGTTACAGTGTAGTATAATGGTTAGGGAGCTGGGCTTGTAGCTCAGAGGTTACAGTGTAGTATAATGGTTAGGGAGCTGGGCTTGTAGCTCAGAGGTTACAGTGTAGTATAATGGTTAGGGAGCTGGGCTTGTAGCTCAGAGGTTACAGTGTAGTATAATGGTTAGGGAGCTGGGCTTGTAGCTCAGAGGTTACAGTGTAGTGTAATGGTTAGGGAGCTGGGTTTGTAGCTCAGAGGTTACAGTGTAGTATAATAGTTAGGGAGCTGGGCTTTTTACTGTTTGTAATTGGTTCAGTAAATGTCCAGCTGTTTGAATGAAATGTGTGATAAATCTGTCTGTGTCATTGTGTAATTACACATGTATAACTGTGTATTAATGAGCTATTACAGCTAAAACGATTTGACACATTTCGTGACTGGCGCCGTGTTTATCCTGTGTTTGTGGGGAGTGAGAGAGATCGCTGCGTGCCGTCTCGCACTTCTGTCCCTGCAGCTCCGGTGTCAGACAATGGTCCTGAAGGGGCCAGAAAATCTGTCAGTTTCTGCCGTATTTCAGCACTTACATGCACATACACACTTATTTTTTTTTATTTCACATTTTAGGTGTTTCGCTGACAATCGCATCAAATGTGGCTTTAACAGTTTGCATTTTACTTACACACCTGGATATTTGCACACCTGGATATTTTTGGAGAGTCGGTTTAGGTGGAGCACCTAGCTCAACAGTGCAGCAGCAGCGACCAACATTGGAACAGAACGCCGAATCTGTTGGTGACACACGCAGCTCTCTAATTATTATCAATAAACTACACTGCTACCCCAACTTTAAAAGCCTCCTCTGGCTGCTGATAGGAGAGAAACCTGCAGATGCTGTATAGGCCTCCAGGAATTGATTCTCCTCTCCTATTTTAATTCTGTGAAATTGTTTTTGTATTGTAACATTCATTCCATTCATAACTGCAGTTAGTTGATTCTTGATTGGTGGAGTCCACCCCTCCTCCTCTCACGCAGGACTATCCACTCATAAATTTTTTTTTTTTGTTTTAGTGTAATGTGATCTTCCGCTAAGCCCCCCCCCCCCACACACAGACCGGGGTACAGGAGGTTGGGTCCATCAGGGCCGGATACGGGCCCCCACCACAGCACCACAGCGTAGAGTTTTTATCTGGGTCAGGGATCTGAGGTCATGAAGACACACCTGAGCACAGATAAAGCAGACTTGTCAGGGCGCACGGAGCTCGTTCTCCCTCCTCCCCTCCCCCTCCCCCCCCGATTTTTCTCTCTGCCTCCCGCGATCGGAAGCCCTTAGGGATCGGGCGCACGGCGGCGTCTGAAGTGAGGAAGGATTTATGGGTCTGAGATGTAGTTCCGATAGAGCTGCCTTTTCAGGGTGTGAAGCATTTTAAGGTGAATTGTTCTGTGCGGTCGGCCTTGGCACGCGTTGATAAACCTACTCTGTGTGGCCTGGGGCGGGAATTCTCAGCATTCGAGTGTGCGTGTGTTGTGTTTTGTGTGTGTGTGTGTGTGTGTGTGTGTGTGTGCGGTGTTTTTTAATATCCCACACACAGTATGAAGTGTTTATCATGATTCAGGTGCTCTGTCAGCCTTTCAGACTCTTCGTGGGACCCACTCTGGGTTTTGAGATGACGGTCACACTCACCCCATTGTGTGAGCTCAGTGCTCCAGGCGTCAGTGTGTGTGAGCTCAGTGCTCCAGGCGTCAGTGTGTGTGAGCTCAGTGCTCCAGGCGTCAGTGTGTGTGAGCTCAGTGCTCCAGGCGTCAGTGTGTGTGAGCTCAGTGCTCCAGGCATCAGTGTGTGTGAGCTCAGTGCTCCAGGCGTCAGTGTGTGTGAGCTCAGTGCTCCAGGCGTCAGTGTGTGTGAGCTCAGTGCTCCAGGCGTCATTGTGTGTGAGCTCAGTGCTCCAGGCATCAGTGTGTGACCTCAGTGCTCCAGGCATCAGTGTGTGACCTCAGTGATCCAGGTGTCAGTGTGTGTGAGCTCAGTGCTCCAGGTGTCAGTGTGTGTGAGCTCAGTGCTCTAGACGTCAGTGTGTGTGAGCTCAGTGCTCCAAGTGTCTGTCCACTCCAGTGAGATTCCAGGTGGTTAATGTTCTTGCCCTCCCTCTCTGTCTCGTCTGTAGGATGTTTGGGTGCAGTGACGGTGACTGTGTCCCCCAAAGTGGAGGTGATCAAGGGGGAAACCGCTACCCTGCCCTGCTCCTTCACTGTCCCCGCCCCCTCCGGCAACAGCATCGTCGAGTGGTTCATTGTGAGTATGGACCAATGGAGTTTCCTCTGTCTGTGTGTGTCTGTGTATGTGTGTGTATGTCTGTCTGTCTGTCTGTCTCTCTCTCTCTCTCTCTGTATCTGTGTGTCTGTCTGTCTGTCTGTGTGTGTGTGTCTGTGTATGTGTCTGTCTGTCTGTCTCTCTGTGTCTGTGTATGTGTCTGTCTGTCTGTCTGTCTGTCTCTGTGTGTGTGTGTGTGTGTGTGTGTGTGTGTGTGTGTCTGTATGTGTGTTCCTGTCTGCCTGGTTGTGAGTATGAGTGTGTGTTCCACACAAGTATCTGCATTTGTGTGTGGCTGCCCTTGATAATGTCTTTTTCTCGGTTTGAATTTTAAAACCATTTTCCTCCCCTCCCCTCCCTCCCTCCTACCCTCCCTCTCTCAGGAGGAGGGTGAAGGTCTGCGTAAGCGCGTGGCGTACAGACAGGCCTCTGGGTCGGGTGGTAAGATCGATGAGGACACGCGCGTGTCTGACCGGGCGCGTATGGGCGAGGACTTCTCCCTGACCATCAGTAACATCCACGCTGAGGACGAGCGTCGCTACCACTGCCAGGTCACGGCCGGAGCTGCCGGGGTTGGCCAGGGGGCCACCGAGCTCAGGGTCTTCTGTGAGTGTCCGTGTCCGTGTCCGTGTCCGTGTCCGTGTCCGTGTCTGTTACATCACTACTGCTGCTTTACGACCACTGTTACTCCTGTTCCGTTACTACTCCTGTTACTCCAGTTACTTTGCTGCTACCGTTACATCACCACTAATTTCATACCACTGTTACTCCTGCTGCTTTGTTACTTCTGTTACTCTTCTACTCCCATTACCACGGTTACTCCTCTTGCTACTTTTGTAGTTGCTCTGTTCCTTCCAGAACTCCTGTTTAGTGTTCTCTCCTTCACCACTGAGCTTCGTGTTCTGTTTACTTTTGGTACGCAGAGATCTCAGATGTTTGATTGTTTTTGTTAATAAATGTAATGCAGTTACTATTGTATTATATATGACTACATTGATGATTAAATACATACGCATATAACAACAGCAACAAAAATAAATCAGAATAATAATGTATAAATAAATGATACTTGATAATTAAATGGATGATCAATACATTTTAGAAAAAAATCATATGAAAGCATGAGGAAATAATATATATTTTGTTGTATTTAATTTTTGTACTTATTTATTAAAAAATATAATACATTCGATAATTAAATAATTGATTAATAAATTTAAGAGGATTGAGGCAGTTTAAAAATGTCTTTTTTTTTTTTTTTTAATGTTTCCTCTCCTCTCCCCTTCTTGAAGCCCGTCCTGACTTTGCCCCTGCTTATGACTTGCTGAAAGGGCCTTTCACCATTTTCACCATTTGCTCTTGAGTTGATTTTATTAGTGCGCTGGGGGCGACGGCACTGCTGTAGATTGCATCTGACACTATTGATTAAGAGCCCGATGGCACCTGCCATTTCTAATCCATGTCAGCGCTGTGACCACAGCAGCCTCCTAGGGATCCTTTAGATTAATTGCAATGTTAATTATGGCTGACCCCAGGTCAGGTTTGTATGCATCTCAGTTTGTCCAGTTCATTCTTGTTTGAGCTGTCTTGGGCCGTCCGTTTGTGCGTGTGTGCGCGCACGTGTGTGTGTGTGTGAGAGAAAGAGGGGAAAAGGGGTGAATGTGTTGTCTGGCTATCAGCTGAACTCCAATGAAATGCTTTATTGGCATATGATGTTGACTATTGTGAATATTATGAAGTGCATATCACAAGAACAAGCACAATAACAACACTTTCCATCTCTACTATTCAGAAACACAAACTCTCTCTCTCGTCTCTGTCTTTTTCTCCCTCTAAATTCAAATTCAAAATTCTTTATTGACAAAATTTGCATTTGTATTGCCAAAGCATGGCAAGGAGCGCATGAAACCTCAGATAATAAAAAGACTAGTAAATAATACCCCCATCTCTCTCTCTCTTTCGACTAATTACAAAATAAATTAATTATGAAAAAATAAAACTTTGACGCAATTTTTGTAATAATTTTCTCTCTCTGTCTGTCTCTCTGCCGGCAGTGCCCGGCTAAAACATCAGTAGAGACCTGGCTGTAACAGAGACCTCTCAGGCCAACAAAAGCTAATTCCACTGAGAGAGAGAGAGAGAGAGAGATGGGGTAATATGGTTAGAGAGAGTACGAGGGAGGATTAGAGCGGAGATATCATGAATATTATTTAATGTGCGCTGTTTATTTCTGTGTCTGGGGGCGACAGCTGGGCGCATTGATACAGTGACCTTGCAGGCGGAGCAGGGCGGGTGCGAGGGGCACAGATAGAGGCGCAGTGTTTGTGAACAGTGTCCTCTGTGTGCCTCAGGCCTTATCTCTCTCTCTCACCACAGGCCCAGTCAGTAATCACACGGGGCAGATATTTACACTGATAACACTGCCCACTGCGTCTGCCTTTGTTTTGGGAATGCCCATCTGTGTGTGTGTGTGTGTGTTTGTGTGTGTGTGTGACAGGTTGTGACTTTTTGTATCTGTTTGTATGTGTTTGTTTCTTTTTTTAAACTTTGTGCTGGCTAACTGGTGTGTGTGTGTGTGTGTGTGTGTGTGCGCATGTAAGAGTTTGTGTATGAGTGTGAATGAGCGCTGAAGAGAGAGAGAGAGAGAGCATAGGGTTTTTGTGTTGAAGTAGTTGAAGTACAATGTAAAATGACAATGTTAAAATTTTGAGTTGGAAAAAAAAATATGCCCCAAAAAATTTCCCTGAACAATATCTGTTCTTTTTTCTAACTCATGTAGCTGTACTCACGACCTCTCTTTCTGCCTCCCCCCCCCCCCCCCCCCCCCCACCCCCTCCCCCAGTTGCTCCAGAGAAACCAGAGGTACTGGTGTCCACTGATGTCATTTCGGTCACCTCCTCCTCTACCGCTGAGGTGAGCGTGTTTCACATGTGTTTTACCATTTTTACACGTTATCCAGATGAATATTACTGCAGCTGTTGTCTACATGGGACTCAAACCTGCAGCCTTGACAAGCCCCTAACCGCTACATTGCAGTTACCTCAAAGCTTCAATCCCAGCTTCCTAACCATTATGCTACACTTCCACAGATATCATTTTTTTTGTACACTTGCATTAGGACAGAGCTTCTTTTTTGACCATGTCCCATCATCCTCTGCCCCTGACTTGACTCCATGTCCCATCCTCTTTTGCTTCTGATTTGACTACATGTCCCATCTTCCTTTGTGTTTCTGTGGCAGGTGGGACATTGCATGAGCCGGAACGGTCACCCCCTGCCTCGCATCATCTGGTACAAGGACCTCACCCCCCTTCCGGAGGTTTCCGACTCCAGAGCAGGTGATTGCCCCAGTCTACACACACACACACACACACACACACACACACAGACAACACACACCTCTACTGGCAGATGCTCTTATCCAGAGCAACTTACAACATGAAGACAGGTGCATGGACCAGGGTTTAAGTGCAAAAACACTTCAGAGCAGGGGAGAGGACTCTCAAAAGTGGCAGGTAAATTAAAATATCACATATCAATATGCACAATAGCAACCCTGAAGGTAAAACGCCACAAATTTCAGTTTGTAATTCTGCATGTCTGTCTGTCTGTCTGTCTGTCACTCCTCAGATATGTACATGGTGAGCAGCAGGGTGAAGGAGGCCTCAGGGCTCCTGACGGTGACCAGCACACTGTACCTTCGCCCAAAGAAAGAGGACAGGGACTCAAAGTTCCACTGCGCGGTGGAGTACAACATGACCAACAACATTGTGCAGACCAAGGACTCAGAGGCGTTCTCCCTCACGCTGCACTGTGAGTCAGCCTATGTTGCTAACGTGCTAACCATACTGTCCGCTTGCCTGCTCGAGAATCACTGACGCATCATGTGCTAACGTGCTAACCGAGCAGTTTGGCTACCTGCTCTGACATTACTACATAAGAGACAACTGAGATTATAATGAGGCATTTGAATTATAAGATCGTAAGAAGGAGAACGTAAGAACACACAAACGAGAACAGGCAATTTAGCCCAGCTAGGCTCATCATAAATTACCTGAATTATTATGATTGGGAAATTCGAAATCGAGCAACCATGTTAATTAGCATAAGCACTCACCAACAATGTAAGCACCATAAAAGGTGCATTGTATCTCCAAAAAGATAACTTCTCTAAAAATGAGACTAAAAATGTGATTATTATATCTACACTTTCACACCCTTTGTCCTCTTCGTATCATTTCTGCAGCTGTATCATCATGTATGCAATGTTGTATGCAAAGGGTTAAATGGTGCAGACACAGATCAACCTTAGTGTTGTGTGTGTGTGTGTGTGTGTGCGCGCGTGTGCATGCACTCCTACCTGTAGTGTTGTAATGTCTTTATCTCAGTTCCCAAGTGTTCAAATGGAGCCGTTCTCATTGCCTCTCCCTCTGAACTCATAAACAAGTCTATAGGCATTCTCTTCTTATCTCTCTCTCTCTTTCTCTCCCTTTCTGCCTCGGTTTGTCGCTATCTCTGTGACCGATGACATCCTTTTTCTCCTCCTCCTCCTCCTCCAACAGATCCCTCTGAACATGTCACCTTTTCGCTGCCGTCTTCCGAGAAAATCAAAGAGGGGGACACTGTGGAGCTGAGGTGCTCTACCGATGGCAACCCCCAGCCCGAGTTTGAATTCTCGTTTATCGAGGAGGTGAGGGCCCAGACCGCCGAACGGACACCATTTAAAGTGTGACTGCGCCGTGCTCTGCCTCTCTCCCCTCTCAGTTCACTTTGATACATTTCAGTGTGGCTGAACGCTCAAGCCCGTTCTGTTCAGTACGGTTCGATTCACTTCAGTTTCAATCAAATCAATTCAACTGAGCATTTTTGAAAAGACAACAACAGCTTTATTGACAAAAATATTTACAGAGCACACAAAGTATGACAAAAAGATAACCCAAAAAATAATACAAGCATATTTACATATTAGAGAATAAAGGTGATAATACAAAATTTATACCATACAGTTATAACATGTAAGAAACTCCTGTATGTTATAAGTTATTTGTTACATAAGTTATAACATATAGGTGATAAGAGTTTCTCTCTGCCTCTCTCTCTTTCATGGGATTTGTTTTTTTGTTTTTTCTTGTAGCTTACAGTAGCTTGTAGCTTTTCTTGTAGCTTCTCCCTTACAGTGAACCTTTGTCAAATAAAGGGAACATAAGTAATATTGTGTTTCCTCCCTCTCTCTTTCTCTCTCCCACTCCCTTTCTCTCTCTTTCTCTCTTAGGGTGAGGAGATCCCTAAGCAGGGCTCCGATGGAGTTCTGACGCTGGAGTCCGTGACGCGGATGGACACCGGCAAGTACCGCTGTGAGGCCCTGGACTTTGACGCTTCGCAGGATGTTGAGCTCACAAAGGACCTGGACCTGATTGTGCACTGTGAGTGAAATTCATCCCATCGGAGAGACACTCTACACCTTCATATGTGCACCTGTAAAGGAATTCTGTACCTTTGTGTGGGCCCCTATGGAGACACTCTACACCTTCATATGTGCACCTGTAAAGGAATTCTGTACCTTTGTGTGGGCCCCTATAGAGACACTCTACACATATATATGTTCCCCTATAGAGACATACTGCACCATTCTGTGTTCCCCTATAGAGACATACTGCACCATTCTGTGTTCCCCTATAGAGACATACTGCACCATTCTGTGTTCCCCTATAGAGACATACTGCACCATTCTGTGTTCCCCTATAGAGGCATACTGCACCATTCTGTGTTCCCCTATAGAGGCATACTGCACCATTCTGTGTTCCCCTATAGACACATTCTGTGGTTCCCTTATGGCTTGGTAAGAGGACTGTGGTCTGTGGGCTTTGTTTGGGTGTGCAGTGACACCCCTACCCTGTAATCACTCGCCAAATCCGTTCCGTCTGTGACAGCTTCCTGCGGGCGTATGTCTCCTCAAACTGGCCCCTCCTTCAGGCACCTGCCAGAACATGCCCATAGTGGTGTAAACATGACACACATTGTAATTACCAGTATTGATTTCATGAAAGCCAGGTGTCAAGTAGCTGGTTACCACTAATGTGAACATGCTTTAAAGGGCCTGACCTGCCTAATACTCGACATGGCTGGATAGAAGCAGTAATGGGAAACTAACACCCTTCTTCTCTACCTGTAGACGAGCTTGGTCACATCTGTAAGACATGCACGTGTGTTAGTCAATGGATGCAGAAATGGGCATTGGGATGCCATTTTGAGTGAGCTGGATGGAATAAGTGGGGCTTTACTTAACTCTCTGTCTCTCTTCCTCTATCCTCACATGAACCCCCCACCCCCAGACCTGAACCCGGTGACGATCACGCCCCCCGGCCCAGCGTCGGCTCCTCTAGGGGGCAGCGTGGAGCTCCACTGCAAGACAAAGGCCTCTGAGAAGCTCGCTCTACAGTGGAAGAAGGTGAGCGTGCACACACACAGACACACACACACGTGCACATGCACACACGCACACACACAGACACACACATGCGCACATGCATGCACGCACGCACACACATACACACAGGCACACACACACATGCACGCACACACACACACATGCACAGGTGCACAGGCACACACATGCGCAGGTGCACAGGCAGGCGCACACACACACACACAGGCATGTGTGCACACAAACACACACACACACACACACACAGGCACGTGCGCGCACACACACACACACACACACACACTCCCCCTTGGCTGTGGTTGCTGTCAGTGGTGATGCCTCTCTCTCTCTCTCTCTCTCTCTCTCTCTCTCTCTCAGGGCTCCACAGTGCTGTCCCAGAATGGCATTCTCTCTCTGAAGGCGCTGACGTTCGCAGAGGCCGGAGAGTACTCCTGCCTGGCTGCCGTCCCCTCCGTTCCAGGACTCCATGCCCAGGCCAACATCACTGTCATCGTCACAGGTACCACACAGATCCTCCCAATCAACCAATCAGAAAATACAGATACCGCACACATCCTGCCAATCAACCAATCAGAAAATACAGGGACCACACGCATCCTGCCAATCAACCAATCAGAAAATACAGATACCGCACGCATCCTGCCAATCAAAGTCCTGTTTTTTTCCTGAAACCTCAAGGATGTTCAGCTCACTTCCATAAACTTTTTCCCCCCTGAATTCTTCATTATCTAACAAATGGGTTTTGTTTCAGTGACCAGGTGTCCACACTTTTTACCAGTTAGCACTCCGATTATCTCACCTGTCAGTCTATAATTTAAACAATTAAAACCGTTCATCGGACTGATTGCAGTGTGAGGTGGATAAGGAATTGTGCTTATTGCTCATGACATGCTATAGCTCCTGCTTACAAATTCACAGCAGCTTAAGGGGGAAGCCATCACCGAGGGCATAAAAGGGTCTAATTCAGAACAATTAGCTTCTTATAATTCGGGGTTTTGCAAGTGTAGTTGTAATGAAATCCAGCGCACACAGAGGGGTCCCCAAAGACTGTGTCTGAGGACAGGAGCTCGCACGCCGTTTCTCTCCGCTGTTTGACGGCCCTGGCCCGGCCCGGCCTGAGCTGAGCGAACGCAAGCTCTTCTCGGTGTGAACCTCCCCTCGCACGACAGGTCGCACGCATGTTGTGCAAGGGGAAGTCCACGGCGAGCCGAGCGAACGCAAGCTCGCCTCGGTGTGGACTTCCCCACACACGACACATCGCATGCATGTCACAGTTCACATGTCACAGTGCGTGTCACATGTCTGAGGCGTCAGATCAGAATCTGCGATGGAGAGATAAGGGGAGAATGTGACAGGCCGAATGACGGGTACATGCGTGAGAGGCGATGAGGAATGCGATGGCCTTTCTTTCCTTTTTTTTTGTTTTCTTCTTTTTTGTCGTGCCGCGAGGCTGGCATGTGAAGCTGTGCGCCGCAGCGGATGCTGAACTGAAGGTCTTCACACGAGACGCGCCTAAACGGGCCGGCGCGGTCGCAGTGGGGATGGAGCAGAGGGAGTACAGTAGCGAGGTCTTTCAGCCTGCCTTCCTGAGCGTGTCATTCACTCTCTCCCTCTGTGTCTGAGGCGGAGGTGTGACCGAAATGAGACGGGTGTCTTTCCCGCAGAAACAGGCTCCTGTGTTTTGGAATGGCCCGGGTTCACGGGGGTCAGCCAGGAAGCACCTGCGAGAGAGTGGAATTTCCCTTTGTGTTCTACAGTGCAGTCCCCAGGAAGGGGCGGGGCCTGTTCACAGCAGCCAGGGTTCTTTTCCTATCCTCCATTCCCTGATGGCTGGATGTGTCTGTCACTCATCATTTCATGCTGTCATGGCTTTGCCTAAAATCTGTGGGATATTATCTATATATCGAAATATGTCTATAAACACACTTACATTAATTAACATTTTGAAACTAATTGTAAATGTTGTGTTGTATGAAATGTGTGAATGAACCATTGAAAATAAATGTCTCTCTCTCTCTCCGTGTCTCTCAGGAAAGCCAGAGATCGGGGTTCCCACGGAAGCTCATGTGCAGAAAGAGGGCGACATGGTGAAACTCATGTGCTCAGCCCAGGGCCATCCCGCACCACAGTTCACCTGGACCCCACCCGGGAAAGAGGTGTGTGTGTGTGTGTGTGTGTGTGTGTGTGTGTGTGTGTGTCAGTGTCAGTCAGTCAGTCAGTCAGTCAGTCAGTCAGTCTATGAGAGAGCATGTCTGTGTGAATAGTACTGAATTCATTATTCACTGTTTTATCCTTGTTCATTTTGCACCTCTCCCCCCCGCCCCCGTCCCCCTCCTTCAGTCGGTAGAAGTGAAGGGTAACACAGTAGTGAGCTCGGTGGAGCTTGAGGCCACAGCGGCTGTGCTGAAGGACGGGGTCACCTGCGAAGCAGCCAATGAGCACGGGGCAGACTCCAAACAGTTCCAGGTCACCATCAGAAAAGGTCAGAACGGCTGCTGTGCTCACAGGCGCTGTCTGTGCTGCCCTGTTCAGCGCAGCCCAATCATGCTGTCCTGGAAAAACAATCACAGCAATGTGACTAAAGAAAAACAGGCACACAAAATGCTAAAGATGACAGAAGAAATAAGTGCACACATACTGAAATACAAAAACATCATGGGCAGAGAGCATGTGTGTATAATGTGTGTTTATTTACATGTAGATGCATAACATAGGTAATTGTATACACAGAAAGCTTTAAACTCAGGCATCAGTCTCTCATAAGATTGAGATAAGATCTGGTGTCGTGAGATTAAAGCGTTGTGAGCGGTTATGTAAATGTGCTTTCCTCCTCTGTTTACAGAAGCTCTTGAAGGTCCTGACTCCAGCAGTGCTGATAGAGGTAGACATTTCTTCATCCTCTCTCTCCTCCTTTCGTCCCTGTCAACAGCATATACTCTATTTTCTGTATATTACTGAATACTGTAAAAAAAAAAATGTTTACTGTTTTTTGGAACACTGTGTATATTATATATTGTAAAATGTTACTTTGTTTGTCATCTTTGTTCTATATTTTGTGGATGTCACAAGAGGCAGATTTTTTTCCCTCTGGGGTCAATAAAGTACTCTATTCTATTCTATTTTCTTCTCTTCCGTTCTTTCCTTGGGATTGTGTGTCTTATTTTCCCTTCTGTGGTTCCTCTCTTTCCTGCTTTTTCGCACATGTGTGTGGGGTGCTTAAGTTGCACGCATGGCGACGTGTGCGCGTGTGAGTGTGTGTGTGTAGTTATGTGAGTGCGTTGAGTGTAATTGCGCTCCCGTGGTGTGTGTATCTTGTCTGTCGTCGCGCTGGGTTTTCCTCGATGTGTGTTGCTTTGGTGCCTTTTCATGTTTAAGCATCGAGATTCAGTCATTCTTTTCTCTCAAAATGCTGCAAAAAGGAAACCCTGTCCTTGAAACAGGTCTGTACTGATAAAACTGTGCGTGTGTGCGTGTGCAAATGTTTGTTTGTATGTGTGAGATTTTGTTTGTGTGCCAGTGTGTTCCCTTGCCATGTATGTAGATGTATATTTCCGTGTGTGAACGACAGAGCGTGTGTGTGTGTGTGTGCGCGCGTGCCTGCGTGTGTGAGTGTCACTTACACAGTCACTGTCGCTGTACGCCTATCTCTTTCCCCTCTGGTCTCTATCATTGCTCTGTCCAGTTTGTGAATCAAAAGTCAAAATTGAACAACCCTCCTCCCCCCACAGCGGAAAGGCAACAGGGCGGCTCTAGTGGGGTGGTGATCGCTGTGGTCGTCTGCGTTCTCTTACTCCTGCTGCTGGTGGCCATACTGTTCTTCATGCAGAAGAAGGGGAAGCTGCCCTGCGGCAAACAGGACAAGAAGGATGTGTGAGTGACACTGGGCGGGGGCCTGGGGGAGGGCCGGGGGGGGGGGGGGGGAATGAACAGCAAACAAACCAATCCATTTAACCTTACAGCATTAGCACCCATGGTGGTCAGCACCAGCATAGCCTCAGTTCTTAGGCTTGTAATTGTGACATCATAACTGTGAGGCTGACATGCCTGACAATCCTGCCTCCATATAATTATGACATCATAAAAATGAGACTGTAAAGACTCCTGACTCAGTTGTGGCTGAAGGTGCTTAACTTTAGAGATGTCCTTGGCTAATGAATCAGTGATCAGAAAAACTTTCTGACCAATCACAGTTTTGTTTATGTGGACTCCTGTTAGAAGCAGCTATTCAGAGCTAGAAAGTTCTCTGATTTTGGTTTTTTGTGGACCTTTTGTAATAAATGTAGACAAAGGCAAGCTTCTTTAGACTATGCAAATCCACCCTCAGGAACCTCACTCTGCTCCGCCTCCTCTCTGACTGTGCTCCGCCTCCTCTCTGACTCTGCTCCGCCCCCTCTCTCACAGTGCCGGCGGGGAGGTGAACAATGACATCGTGGTGGAGATGAAGTCAGAAAAGGCAAATGAGGAGGCAGGGCTACTAAACAAGCAGCCAACCACCGAGCAGGTGAGGAGGAGGTCATGTGTGCCTCCACTGGAAGGGGCTTTGAGTCATGAGCAGGGCCATCTCACACACGCACGCGCACACGCACACGCACATGCACTCGCACACTCATGCTCATATGGGTGCTGCTGAGCCATTTTTTAAAAG
The DNA here is from genome assembly GCA_019788955.1 of Albula glossodonta. NCBI lineage: Eukaryota > Metazoa > Chordata > Actinopteri > Albuliformes > Albulidae > Albula > Albula glossodonta. The sequence continues at coordinate 501,013 of JAFBMS010000144.1, forward strand.
CAAGATTTTAAACATCCCCAAAACAGAATGTAATTGTTTTAATTGATGAGGTTTTATGCTCTTATTTCGATTGGATTAATGGCTGGTGCTTTGAATTTGGCATTTTATGTATTTTTAAGTTTTTATGTTTCATTGTATTATAATATTGTATTTATTTATTGTGATTTATATTCAAATTGTTGTGTATTTTTTTTTTAGGTTATTTGTTTATGAATTTTTTTTTAGTTTCATTTTATTTTGTGTACATCAGGTCTCTCTTTAAAATGAGATCTCGATCTCAATAGGATTTACCAAAAAAATTAAAGGTTAAATAAATAAGTAAATAATATTGTTTTGCCCTGGATGGCGGCAGAAAGGCCTGCAGCAGACAGCACCCAAATCACCCGTCTGATTGCCCTAACGCTCTACACTCTCCTCTCTTCCTCTCAGTGAAAAAGAAGAGAAGAAAAGGAAGGATGGACAAGGTGATGGAGGAGGACAAATTCAAACGATGGCGGTGCTTCTTTTTGATGAGAAGACCAATCTAAAAGAGAGGGGGGAGGGCTGGGGGGGGGGTGTGAAGTGTGGGGGGTAACAGTTGGGAAGGGGGTGGGGGGGAGGGAGGGGGACTGTGGTGGGTAGGTGCAGTTTGGGCCCATTTCAGAATGGGGTCTAATATACTTTCAGAAATTCTAATTAATCAAGAGCTTCACCCTGGTCTCTGCTCAAAGATTCTGGCCGACTGCAGTACAGCCCAGTGTGCCGCAAGGCAGAGCAGCATAACCAATCACAATGCATCTCAACGACCCTCCGTTTCTGTGCCCCACGCGATGCTCCATCATGGTTTTACACTCGCGCTGTAATGTTTTGCACATGTCTGTGCTTTGGCGGTGTGGCGGTACACGCGTTTGAACTGTTCTGCACTTATTCAAGTTTTCCTTCACCTGCATTTGAGGGCACAGTAAAACGCTCAGTTTATGTCACTTCCTAGAACGTGGTCAAACAGTCTTTCCTGACACGCCCTCTTACATCACAATGGTGCCACAGGGTTCCGTTCCCACTGCCACTCGCATCACCATGGTAACCGGCATTCTACTGAGGCCCAGCTTCTGTGATGTGAAGAACCTTCCAGTGTTCAGCTGGAGTGAAAGCGCCATCTCAGAAGAGACCGATGGGTTTATGACTTATGATGATGGCTGTTGAAAACATATAAATTTCTTGCACCCCTATTTTTAAACCCCCACAAGCTCATTTATCGAAATCACTTGGACCGAGTTGTGCCCCGTGCGATCTATGGTCCGGGTTGTAGTGGCAACACAAGGTGTAGTTTTACCACTTCCTGCAAATGGCCACACCTTACCATTCAAAACATCCATCCCTGCCGATTTCATATTCAAATGTCACACAGAGATATATGGAAGGTTATAATATGCCAGTCACACGGCTGTGCGCTGAGTCTTATCTCCCTGTGACAGTTATATTTCAAACTGCGCAGATGAATGTTTTGAACGGTACGTTTGAGCATTTGAAGAGAGTGGTTCAACCACCTCTGCAGTCGCTGTGCTGTGACAATTCGGCCAGTTGAGCCACATGTGGTCACCATCACCACAAATGCGGTTTCAAACAATTCATTCTGGCTTTTGTAACCAGTCATGTGTGTTTTATATTTCCTTACTGTAACTATAATATGTAGTTAAGGGGAAGTCACCCTTGAAATCAGTTGACTTTATTTTTTACTCCCCTACGCTAAAACCAAAAGGCTCTGTGTTGTAAGAGGGGTGGGGCGGGGGTCATTATGGGATGTGAGGCAGGGGAGACTGAGAGCTGAGCTGACGACAAACCAGGTGGACAAAACTCACAACTACATCCTGTCTCAGAGGTGTGCATTGTATGAAAGGGGTTGTGCTCCATTACTATCACTGTCCCTGGTGCTCCTCTATGTAAGAGGAGGATGGCTGAAAAAACACTGTTCCCGACCTCCCCCCCCCCCACCTTTTACACACACTTTTACCTTGTGATGAAGACCCTGAGCAAACCCGCCCAGATCAGACCCCCTCACCTCCAACCCCTAACACAAATCGCTAACATCCCATCCACAACCTGGTGCTCGATGGTCCAACCGCTTGTCCCAAATGGTTGAGCCAAGTGACTGAGCTCACTGTTAACCCCCCCCCCCCCCCCCCCCCCCCCCCCCCCCAGCCATGGTTGAGGTCAGTTTTTCCAAGGGGGGTTAGCAGATTTTTTTTTTTTTCAAGCAGACTGCTGGGTTGTGTTGCCAGTTTATCACTTTTAGTCGATGCTTGGTTTTTTTTACGTCCCGTTGTTGGGGGAGGATGAAGACGTTTTTAGTCTGAGAGGAAAACACTGCGTGTGTTCGCTGCCTGCAGTATTTCAATCATTCATCTTTGTTTTTTTTTTTTTTTACTTTTACTGCTCTTATTCTTTTAAACCAAAAAAAAACAAGAGAAAAACGACAAAAAAAACTGAAGGGGAATAAATGTATCAAAAGTTGAAAGTGCATCAAGTTTCATGTAATATATATATATTGTTTTGTATTTTTTAATTTTTTTGTTACCGTTTTTGGTCGGCTTCCCTAAACCCAATTTCAACGCATCCATCACAAGTCATGCAGTGTGCACATGCATTATTCTGTATTTACTGTGGTAACGCTGATTGGTTCGGGTCCTATAGCCTGCATATTAAAGTTCTAGAATCTGATCTTCTGTGGCCAGTGCCATTGTAAATGTAGATATGACTCAGCGCTAAAAGCCAGCCAGTGCAGCGTGCCAAGTTCTGACTCAGCTGATTCTATTACACTCGGTCTAAAGCACAGGGAGGACAGAAATGTGTACTCTACTTCTTCTTTTCGTGTCGACAATCTCTCAGATCTGCCAGCTTCCCTAAAACTAGGTAAAGGCTTTTTTCTGCACAAACGTACAACGACACAGTAAGCACAGAGTAACCTGGTGTTCGTCACACACGCGCAGGTTAAACACAATTTGATAAGGGAGCAGGGGAAGGGCATGTGACGTACTTCTTACAGATTTAATTGACAAGTTTTTTGAGTGTCTTAGTGTTAGCGTTCCAAAGCTTTTTTTAAACAAAAGTATGTATTGGGGCTGGTCTGTCCTGCCTTACACGCCTGCCTTTCAGTCTTCCCTTCTCTGCCTTTAAACACGACACTGGATTAGGCCACTGCTCACTCAGGGCCTCCGTCAGGAAACAGGGCCGTTTGTGTCTCACTGTGCCAGGGGTGGGCAAGCAGCTCCGTATCTCTGTCTGGATCACAGACCAACCTCCCCTTTTTGGGTTAACAAATTAGCCCCAGTCATTTATATGATTAGACATTTTAGCCAAATTTCCTGATTCACTCGTGAATGACAGCCAAAAACAGTTCTCCCTACCACATGTGAATGGGCATTGCTGTATGCATCGAACAAGCTAATTGAGCAGCCTGGCTAATTGGTAGCGATGAAAACTTGCATACACAACAGCCTTCCAGGACAGAGTTTTGCCATGGTTTGCCCATCCCTGTGCCACAGACACACACGCACTCACACACTGGGCTTGATGACTGTTAAAGACATCTGTAATGGCAGGTACAAGGCAAGCAAATAAATACCTAACCTAATTTGGAACACTACATATTTGATGGTTTAAAAAAATAAATTGTGATATAAAATGTGTTGCCTTTTTATTAAAAAAGGTGGACTCTTTTACTGTTGTACTGAACTACTGAGTTGTTACTTTGTTTTTATTTTCTCTGCTTTTTTCACTGGTGTAGAGAAGAAAGAAGAATAAGAAATGGATATTTTTTCAATAGTATTTCTGTCTTTGTTTTATGGAACACTGTGTGCTTTTTTTTCTTTCATGGTATATTGTATATTTTGTGGTACGCTGTTGTGAGCTCTGTAGCTTGTGGTTTGCGCGTCAGTTTTTCAACTGTGTAGAATTTGATTATAACTGAAAAAAAAACCAACACCACAGAAATACCTTTTATCTCAGAGTTTTTTTTCCACCTCTTGCATGTGTTCTAGAAGGATGAATGATGCATTTTGGTTGGTTGAGTGTCTGACTGATTGAGTGATTCTGATCGATTGAGTGATTCTGATTGACTGACTGATTTATTGTCTGATTGATTGACTGACTGATCAATCGATTGATGGACTGATTGAGTAATTGGTTTGACTGACTGATTCTTTGACTAGCTGATTCATTGAGTGAATCCATTGATACAAACACATACAAACACAGAAGCACAAAGTGGTACAGACACACAGACAGGGCGCCCACACCTATCCTTACTGAAGCCACATTTGGTCGATGTGTTAAATTTCCATGTTCTCAAATAACATCCAGACTGTTGTTCATTATTTAGAGGGTGAGATTCAGATGAGATTTTCTACCCCTTCTTTCCAACTCATTTTGCTCCACCTTTTGATAATGTGCCTCCATTCTGTGCCTGTCACTACTCGGTTCCTTTCTGTTCATTTTCACTTTTGTGGCTTTTCCCTGATTTCGTAGAAATCCTAAGGTAATACGTTATTACCCATCCGAACACATACACAGTCCCTCTTCCTTTGAGCAGATCTGGTCTCGTCTCAGCTCTGATTATGTCCTCTTGGCCCGTGGGGGATGATGGTCAAAGACATTGTCATGTGATATGCTAATGATGTCCCAGATCTCTCCCCGTGGCTGACCAGAGGAGATGGGCTGATAATGACCCAGAGCGTAATCAAACCGTTTTATCCCCCGGAGAAATCCCATCGGGGCAAAAACAGCAGCGCCGTGTTCTCTGGAGCATCCGAACGGTTCCCCTCTGAAACGAGCTCTATCTGATGTTCACTTCCGCCGCGGGGTTATCCAGCTGCTCAAAGGGCCCGCGCGCCCACGCACTCCCCTCATCATGGGCTGCAGTCTTCACAGGCTTCATGTAGGAAACGTGTACATGCACACCCTCGCGTTACGGACACCTTCCAGAAACAGCAACGTTCACTGCAGGCTTCGGCTCTGGGGCGTGCAAATATGCAAACCTGACAGAAACACGTAGAAGAAATAGCGTCGCTTTTTACATCACTGGTTTTGCTGTTTTGCAGCCCTTGTAGCGCAGCAAAATAATCGATGTATATTTTACTTCTGTGATAAGGGACCTTTCTGATGTGATTTCTGTTCTCTGAATTATAGCCAGGAGACTTTTTTTTTAATTGCTAACACTGGCACAAAGCCGTATGACACCTGGGAAATTGTATTATTTTCTGTCTTTTCTGGGTTGTGGTTGTGTTTTTTTGTTTTTTTTTGTGTGTGTGCTTCATTTCTTGGTTCCAGAGTGACTCTGTGTCGCTGTTATACTGTAGCGCTGATTATGTCATAGTGCCAGCCCTGCTTCTGCCAAGAATCCATTAAGATATTAAAGACCTTCCATCTTTGTGACCGGTAAGAGGGAGAGAGTGCCGTGTGCTGAATGCAAAATGGGCCTGGGGGGTGGGAGTTACAGTGCTGTGTGTGTGTGTGTGTGTGTGTGTGTGTGTGTGTGTGTGTGTGTGTGTGTGTGTGTGAGTGAGAGTATGTGTGTGAGTGAGAGTGCGTGCGTGCGTGCGTGTACATGCACGTACACGGTCATACCTCTGTGTGTGTGTGTGTGTGTGTGTGTGTGTGTGAGAGCGTGTGCGCATGCATGCACATGCACGTACACGGTCATACCTCTGTGTGTGTGTGTGTGTGTGTGTGTGTGTGTGAGTGTGTGAGTGTGAGTGTGTGAGCGAGCGTGCGTTCGTGCGTGCGTGCGTGCGTGCGTGCGTGCGTGCATGCATGCGCATGCACATATACGGTCATACCTCTGTGTGAGTGTGTGTGTGTGTGTGTGTGTGTGTGTGTGAGTGAGCGTGCGTGCACATGCACGTACACGGTCATACCTCTGTGTGTGTGTGTGTGTGTGTGAGTGAGCGTGCGTGCACATGCACGTACACGGTCATACCTCTGTGTGCGTGCGTGCGTGCGTGCGTGCGTGCGTGCGTGCGTGCGTGCACATGCACATACACGGTCATACCTCTGTGTGTGTGTGTGTGTGTGTGTGTGTGTGTGTGTGTGTGTGAGAGAGAGTGTGTGTGAGAGTGTGTGTGTGTGTGTGTGAGTGAGCGTGCGTGCACATGCACGTACACGGTCATACCTCTGTGTGTGTGAGCGTGCGTGCGTGCGTGCACATGCACATACACGGTCATACCTCTGTGTGTGGGTAGTTTTTGTGTGTGCATATACAGAGACAGCAGAGATAATCTGATTCTCGGTTGCCAAACTGAAAAATGTCTGTGCTTCATAACTGCAGCATAATTGCAGTCTCTGTTTCAGCCTCTAATGTTGCTCCCGCAATAAGCTGCACCTTCATAAATACTGAATTTGTGTAAATAAAGTTTTGCCAGTGCTGCGTCGCTGACATGCTCTCCATCACTTCGCCCGCTAAGTAAGGAGAAAGGGGGGGATGAGGCCGGAGGAGGAGGAAAATTAGACGGAGATGATAATGGATAGAGAGATTCAGGAGAAACGGAGAGAGAGATGGATGAGATGATTCTGTCAGATTAAAAAGAAATGAAAGAGCTGAACAGGCAAAATAAGGGAGATGGAGTGAGCATATTTCATTATCGTTAGCATCAAAAGCGTAGGTGCTGTTTTGGAAAATGTTTCAGTGGATAAGGTTTTATTTCGTGGTACGGCCAAATGAAGCGGTAGGTGTGTGTGTTTTTTTCTTTTTTTTTAAGATTTTTTCCTCCTCAAAACTTAAATGAATCAGTTTCACCACAAATCTGTCCACTATACTACGGATGATGTCATTATCATGTCGTTATCAAAAGTAGTACATTGACAGAACAGAGGGGAGGAGAGGAGAGATGGAGGGGTAGAGTTAGACATCTCCATCATAAATCTCAAGGTCTCTCTTCCAGCTCAAAGTTTTCATTTCCCTTTTATCGTTATGTTCTCTGCTGATTAATGGAATACCGGCCCAGGTTCTCTTTCTGAGTCTGCTCCTCGTATTTCATTGATTTAATTATAATCTGTCCTTCATTAAACAGAGAGGCAATCTGTCTCCTGTTGTTGATATCTGGCAATTTCCTCCTGTCTCCTTTTATTTCGTCTCTGCAAATTTCTCCTGTCCTCTCAAAACTGCTTTAACTGCTGCTGTTTTTAGGGCCGTTTATGACCGGAGTGCTGCTGTAGTCCCAGAAGTGGGCTGAGTTAGGCATATAAACCATAACTCTGTGTGTGTGTGTGTGTGTGTGTGTGAGAGAGAGAGAGAGCGAACGAGCATGTGAGACAGGGAAACAGAGGGAGAAAGGGAGTAAGAGAGTGAAAGAGGGGAAAGTGTGTGTGTAACAAAGACGAAGGCAGAGAGAATGGGGAGATGGTATGAGATAGGGAGTGAATGTGGGAGAGGAGTGAAAGAAGAAGGAAGAGGAGAGAGAAACAGTGTGTGGGAGAGAATGATGGAGAGGGAGAAGGGGTGAGAGAGATACATGCAGCAGAGCTGTGTTTTATGTGCTTCTCATTATGCTCTCAGCGGTGTTGTGATGCTCTTGGGGCGGATAATGAAATGAGCTAATTAGCGACTCTAACAGCTATCTGCGCGAGGGGGATGGCTGCCGCCTCAGCCACGAAGTCACTCATCCACTTCGCATTTAGCCTCGTTTTTATCTTCCTGTGGAACTCAACAGTTTGTTAGTCAACCGGCCCCTTTTTTTATAAACCGTTTTTTAAATCAATCTTTCGTTGTATTCAGCAGCCAGTGCGCCAATCATCACTGGCTTAGCAGCTGAGCAGCTCAGGAAGCCGCGAAAACGGCGCGCAGAACACCACTTAGAAGTGTCGCTTCAGTCAATTTGACAGGTAGTCAAGCGAGCATGTATTTACACCGGCGGCACTCGTAACGGCCCGCTTATAAACAAACCGAGGAAGGAACACGTCACATGCTTCTATACGGTTATAAAATCGCCCGTTTAAAAAGACAGACCCTGCAGCAGCAATCAGCCGCGCATCCTCGACGAGCCTCCCAGCGCCGCGCCCATCCGTGGGAGCCCGTGTCAAAACCCCGTCGATTAGCGCGGGAGGAGAGCAGCGCGCGGGGGAGCCGGAGTGAGAGAAAAGGAGGAGATGAAGTGAGAGAGTGATTCCCCCTGAGGGAATTGTAACAGCTGTTGCGTGTTCCCCAGCGGATCCCACTCAGCGCCTGCTGTGAGACTCCCATTTGCACAGACACGCATATTTGCACCCAGGTAAATGAAACCGCTCGCATTTTTCTGAGGTAACAATTACACGAACGATAAAACCTAATGACATTGATTTTTTTTTTTAGGCAGTCTCCCTTTTGAATTTAAAGTGCTGCACAAACATGTTCAGGCATGCAAACACGCACATGCAAACACTGACAAACAAATGCTGGGACACTTGCACACACATATCTGGGTGATGAGTGATTTAGTGATTTTAGAAAGCCTTGTACAGAGGAAGGCCTCCTCCAAGCCAAGTTCCCCCAAGGCTTGCATTGTTAAATCCAGCTCTGACTCTATGGCCCACCTTCTTTTATGAGCCACTGGCACCTGCCCATTTAGTTTTATTGCTCTCCATTATAGCCTGCACACTCTACGGCGAGAAAAAGAGGGAAGAAATGAAGGAATGGAAATGAACTTAATGAAGTAATTTCTGATTTCATCTCGTCTTCCTAAACCTTTACCGTGGACAGACTGAGCTTTTCATGCACAGTCAGTAGCAGTGTGTCTTTGTGTTTGCGGGTATGGAAACTCCCCCTACTGTGTGTGAGTGTTCAAAGATGGCAAAAATGTCCACAATGATTTTGCAAAAAAAAAAAAAAAAAAAAACGTTTATTCAGAATCACTCATAGTTTGGGCATCGATGTCTAAAACATTCCAGCTAATAACAAACAAACAGTGCAAGAGAGTTCAACTTCCTCCAACTTCAGTCATCATAACTTTGCTGTAAATTTAGGCAGACCCAGAATAAACAGGCTTCCCTCCTCTGACTTTTCAAATCTTTTTATTCTCAGTTCATTTCTGCAGAGGTGAGGCCTCTGAAAGTGCATAAACTCCGAGCAGGCCCTTTGTTTATCAAATCTGGATGGCAAATCCAGTTGTTTGGGCTGTTTCCTCTGGCTCAAGTGGAAAAAGCTCCAAGCCCTTGAAAAACAGTTATAAATAAGGGGTATGTGTCTGACCCCTCAGCCCCCCCCATACAAACACACACACACACACACATGTTCACACTCTGAGCAAAGACTGACACAGACTTGCTCCGTCTATGCATCTCGTTCCTGGCACTGACTGTAGCTCCGCCCACCCTGGTTTCATTTATTCATTCATGTATTGAGTTGTGTAAGGCTTATCACACGATGCTGTCCAGAGCCTGGGACCTCTAACCTGAAAAGCCTGATCTCCTGCTCTTCTAAGGTCTGGAAATCTGAATTTGGAGATTCTGATGCAAAATTATTTTTCTCTGCCAGGTCATCTTACAGCGGCCGTGTCAGACTCCATGCCATGGTGTGCGCTGGTTTGAGCTCCAGTCTCTGCTCTGGATAATGTAAATACTTACAGTGTTTGCTAATTTGTCTTTTACTTCCTTTTCTTAAATTAGCACATAATACATTTAAAGTAATTATTTATGGTGCCTAAGTGATAATGTAATGTTTATTGTGTTATGTATGTATAATATGGCTGAATTATCCTCTGAAAGGCAGCGGTATGGAATGACCCAAGGCACACATATACCGCCATATACCGACTTTCAGACGACTGCCTGATATAACCCCAGCGAGGCAGGGGTGCTGCTCGAAAATACAGTGAAACAGTCAGAGTGGACTTCCTGGTTGACACAATGATCAAAACATAACGGAACCCTCTGCCTAATGAATACCCCCCCCCCCACCACCACCAGGCTTAATTGTTGCTCAGCACTTAATTGATCAATTAAGCCACTTGATTGCACATTTCACTAACGTCATCTCATCTCTTGGGTATAAATTGGTTGATGATTCAATTACCGTTGCGGATTACACAGTTAATTCTCCTCATCGGGTCTAAACAGGGTGCAGATCTTGAGGTGAATACAAAACCCAGCGCATGCAATGGTATTGATGCACAAATGCCCTTAAAACTAACAATAGAAGGGGCTAGAATGCAGAATCAGTGACTAGCTGAATTGGTTGCTCCTACCCAGAGATACTTTCACCCCTTACATTTTAACACTCTGCTTTTACACACCTGAAGATATACTGAGGTGAGTCAGGCGTCATTCCTTGCAGAGGGGCACAGCTCAGGAATTGAACCTGCAACCTCGGGATTTGTATTAGTCATCCTGCAGATCTCAAAGCAGTTGTGGTCCAGGAAATTCTTGCTTGGAATGTTCAAGAGCCTCACGTCTTTCCACAGCTCTATAGTATGCAGAGGTTCTGTCAATGAGATGTCAAAGATATTTATCTACAATGATATTTCAGCGAAAGGCCCAGGCTGCTGAGTGTTACCATGATTCTAACCACTGCGCAGAGCTCCTTTTTTCTGACAACGAGACTGTCATCTGTTTGTAGTGTAGAGTATCTTGCTCACTCGACTGTTCTCTCCCTCCGAGTTCTCTCCCCCTCATCAGCGTACTGTAAGATGGTCCATATCTTTGTTGTTGTTTGTTTGTTTTGCTCTGGCTGCCAGAAGAGAATGTTTAAAATACAATGTGCCATTTTAAAGATTTTGTTTGAAACTATCAGTTTGTTTACCATCACTTCATACCTTCAAGTTAGGCGTTTAATAAAAAGGTTGAAGTCCACAAGCTTGTAGCTGTTCATTTATTTTATGTTTTTTTTTAAGTTAAATCTATTAAGTTCTCCAAATTCAATCCATTGCACCATATTGCCAGAATATCAAGGCATACACGAAAATATGAGTCAATTTGGAAAATGTAAACGATTCACATTCAGTCTGAGAAAGTGTTTCTCCATGATCAATTGGACAACAAGAAAACCAGCATCACGTGTACGGTTCCTCCACTTTCTCTCAGAAAGATCACAGTTATGTCTCAGTCGTACTTTGCTTTTCACTGCGCTGGCAAACCTCTGTGAAGGCATAAATAGCGTTGCAAATTTCTGTGTCGGTTTAGCAGTGTTCAATGACGCGCAATGCTCTGCAAATTTACCAGTAAAAACATCCACAGGGCTGTCGTACAGTCAGCGTTTGGTGATCAAATGCATTTGCAGCTAGATTGTTGTCGTTTTACGCAAACAGTGAAAAAGAAAGGGCATTTTTTACCAGCATTTGAGGGAACTGACAGAACAAAACTTGTAGCTGAGGTCAGCAGTGGCTTAACTCTTTATGGTAATGACGTTTGATCTTGCATGTGCGTCTTTTCGTCTTGCTCTGTTAAAGTCTGTCGGTGGTAAGAATCCACAGCTATGAGGGGTAATGGAGGATGTTGTGAGGAACGCGATTAATCAATGCCCCCGCCGTGTGCCGCATTTCCCGGCGCCTCTTCTGTGCAGCGTGACATAAACAAAACAAATCGAATCTCTCCATGAACGATATTAACGGTTTACTAACTACATTATCATCTCTGCGTATCAGTTAGCTTCTCTATATTTCTTTTTTTAAAACTTTTCCTAGACCTCCTCTCCCCCCTACATAATTTCCATGCACTTTTCCCTGTCTTGACTCGCTCTGTCCCAGTGCCCGATATGCCTGTCTGCCTTCCAAGAACGCAACCCGAGCTCCACGCGCAAGACGTGGCTTGTAGTGGCGCTAGCTCTCGTGCCACCTCTTCTTCTTTCATGAGGGCGATGGAACAAAAACAAGTAACCCTGGCAACGATGGAAGAGGAGCTCCATTATTATGGTCAATTTGAGATAATTACAGTTGCGGACCGAAAGCCCCCACGTGTTCCCTTTTGTTGTCTTTTGTTGTGATAGCCCTCATTAGTGTTCATCACAGTGAGTGCGCACATTCAGCCCAGCGAATACGCTATCGCATCAATCCTGAAGCTCTCACTGTGAGGCCACAGCTCCAAATCCACCCCATTAGAAGCCTCTTGAAGCCCGCATTAGACGGTATGGCGGGCGATGAACACGTGGGCAGGATCTCAGATGCAGAGTGACAGAAAGGCCAAGGAGACACTGTGTAAAGTGAAGGCCCAGTGTGGGGTAGTTCATCTACCTCCTTCCACTCTCATTAGATACATTATCGTTAATTAAAACCCATTTTCTATGTTTATTTGTCTGTGCTGTCGGTTGTTATGATGTGTTAGTCGATGCTGTTTTCTACCGGTTTTTGCTCAAAGGGTCGGAATATGTCGCCTCGCCTCTATCTGAGCCGTGAGGGGGACAGAGGCTTGTAAGCGCGGTGGTATCTTATCGTTAACTTCCATTAGGGCCCCTACAGGGAATGGGCCTGCTTTATGTTACAGTGTGTTACAGCACACCAGTCCGGTACAGTACCTGTCTCTGCCTTTTGTCTTCCTCTCCTCAGACTTTTTGTCTGTCTATCGCCCGTGTAGACTGTGCTGTTAGTTGTCAGAAACAAACCCGCCCCTTCCTTTTTCTTCCTCACTGCTGTTAGCATAGAGCTATGTTAATATTGCGTTCCCACCGTGACTGTAGCATTGTGTTGATGAACTGGACCCTGTTGCCCGGCAACCAAGTGCCTATTGGCCTACCAGCGGTAACAGCTGTCGCCACGGCAGCGTTTTTTGGGAATAGGCTCCTACAGCTGTCCGCTAATGGCGAGACCATTCACCAAATATTTTGCCTTGTCTTAGCAGCCGATCCTCATCTAGCCGTGGCTGTTAGCTCAGCCAGCCGCTGTCGTGCCGTTGATTTACCAAGGAAAAAAAAGCGCCGATGGGCTGACAGCTGCACTGACAGAGGGCTAATGCAGGCTCGCCGGCTTGGTGGAAGTTAGGAAGTTTGCAGGCCTATGTAATGATTATGTCCACTCTCTTGAACCACCTCCCAAACCTTCTTTCTGTCTCTGTCTCCCCCTCTCTCTCTCTCTCTCTCTCTCTCTGTTAAGAAACTCCTCTTTTCATAATGCCAAAGAGAAAAATAATAAAAAGAAAATAAATAAAATAAATAATAAAAAAGAACACACTAGGTGGCAAACAATTAGGCTCTAGTCTACACAAAGATAACTGTTACTGAGATAGTCTCTCTCTCTCACTCCCTCTCTGTCTCCCATCTATCTCTCTCTGGCTCTCTCTCTCTCCTTCCCTTTCCCTCTCTCTCTCGTTCCCTCTCTCAAATTCAAATTCAAATGCACTTTATTGGCATGACAAGATAATATCATGTTGCTAAAGCATAAAATACAAAGAACAGTGAGCAAAGACAATAAAAACACTCCCCATCCCTAACACAAACACATTTCCCTCTCTCTCCCTCCTCTCCCTCTCTCTTGCTCTCTTTCTCTCCCTCCCTCTCTCCACACTGGATTCAATGCCACGACGCGTCAGCGGGGAATTCTGGGAATGTAAACCTTCGATGAGCGATAGGAGCTGAGGAAGAGAGCGAGGGAGGAAGGAGGAGGCAGTGGGGTGGGGGGGGGGTTCACGGAGGGGGTCACAGGAAAAGCGAAGGGGAAGGTGGTTCTGTGATTTCTCCGCAAATTGAGAGAGGCTTCAGCGCCAACACCTAGAGAGGGAGAGAACGGAAAGATGGAGCGAGGGAGGACAGGGATGAATGAGGAAGGTAATGGGCAACTGAGGGAGGGAGAGGAGGAGAGAGAGAGAGAGCAAGAGAGAGGGGAGAGGCGCTCTGCAAATCCTGACTCCTGCAGAGAGCGGGGTCAAAAGGTCGCGATGGGACACAGATAAAGGCAGGAAAATGGGAGAGCTCCGTAGAGGAAGGAAAGGGAGCAGGGACACTCTGTGAATGAGTGGGTAGCTGAAACAGGGCGGGGGCCGGGTCCAATTTACTGCCCCGTCTGTACCAAGCAGGAAGCGCACTGTGTATAGTTTGTGTTTACATTTCTCTGTGCGAG